>CATIWR010057111.1:0-68479 GCA_949677035.1 Omphalea diandra | reverse complement strand
GAGAGCATTATGTGGCCATCATCACGGACAAGAACATTTTCAGGTTTCAAGTCCCTGTAGACAACTCCAAGCATGTGGAGATATTCAAGTGCCAACAAAACCTCAGCAGCATAAAATCTGCAAGAAGAAAAACAATGATTATATTTTTGTTGTAAGACCAATGTTAGTAAAAGATATTCAAAGAGTTAAAATCAAAGCATATTACATTTGTTATTTATCCATAAGAGAAGACAAAATCAACCTTCCAAACACATTACAAAATCACCCGACACCTTTGAACATATTTCACCATTCATTATTTGTGACAAGAACAGTGGATGGATAATCAACTAACTAATATCAGTAATTTCAACACATAAAAACACAATATTGAGATACTAGTCAAAGAAACCATTTGTATCATAACCCTAACAGTAGTAGATGAAAGCTAGTGTTATGGCCCAGAGTGATTTGTGAGGTTACATAAGCTGGCATTCTTTATAACATACTTTGCCAGGAAAAAGGGAGAAC
This sequence comes from Omphalea diandra, assembly GCA_949677035.1. Lineage (NCBI taxonomy): Eukaryota > Viridiplantae > Streptophyta > Magnoliopsida > Malpighiales > Euphorbiaceae > Omphalea > Omphalea diandra. Next base: position 67,969 of record CATIWR010057111.1, on the reverse strand, counting down.
AGAGGGGCAGGGACAGGATATTTTACTACAAAAATATCCAAATGTTTACAAGAAGGATATTAAAGGTAACAATTTTTTCTCATAAAAGAATGGCAGGAAGCTAGCAAAATCCATCTTTTCTAACTACGGCATGGATTCTAGATGTTCTGTACTTAATTAGAAGGTATTCCTGTTTCCAAGTAAGAACTTCAAAAGATTTCTGTTGTTTCCATTGACATATTTAAGGCCTGGGAATGATTTATTAATATGTTTTGAGAAATGTGGGATTGATATTATTGACACTTCCGACTACAATCATTTCTTTTAAGAGTGGAACTGTAACCTGATCTGGAAAAATACATTTTTTGGCACAAGATCATAAAGATGTGAAGCAATCAAAGATAAGTTAAAAATAAATGAGGAAGGTAACAGGGAACCACTTGTAGACATCAATTAACAATGTCCAAAATCATGTCTTCGAATGCTTCACCAAACTTCAAAAAACAACGTGCAAGTTATTGCATTAGGATTTTTAACACCACATATAAGAAATAATTTGGTAAAAAGGTTTGCATTCTTTCACAAGGAGCTCAGAATTTAAGCTTCATGAGCACTAAGAAGATGTATTTATGTAATTGTAGAGCAATTTGTCTACCAACAGTGATGAAAGTGGAGCTAATGTTGTCATTGCCATGTCTATGACTACACGGTTCTAGTCACATAAGAACATGCAACCACATGGAATACAGATTATCCATACACTGCAGTTCCTAATTCTTAACACATATCATATCCAAAACTTCAAATTGACATCATCATCATCACAATAAAGACAAATCAACAATGGATGCCCTTCTTAGATGCTAATTATTCAAAATGCCTAGCAAAAATTTTGAAATTCAAATTTCAGAGAGGGCACTGAATGAAAGAAGAAAGCTGAAGAGGACATGGTTGGATGATGATATATTCTGTCAAAATAAAAGAATACCTTGCAGCATACTCGGAAAAATGTTTCCCAGGTTGTCGTTGTCTCAAAGTGTGCAGATCACCTCCTGGACAATATTCCATAACCAAACATGAGAATCTGTCAGTTTCAAAATGTGTGTACAAAGTTGGCAGAAATGGATGATCCAACAGCTGCAAAATCTCCCTTTCTGTCTGAGCCCTAGTCAACTTCTTCCTGCTTGCAAGAGATGCCTTGTCCATTACTTTCATTGCAAAATAACAACGAGTTCCACTCAGTTCTGAAAGATATACACTACCAATGTCACCACAACCAAGTCGTCTTAGTAGTCTAAAGTGACTCATGCCCAAAATCCCATCTCGTGCTCGGATGGCAAGAATAGCCTTCCACCTAGGATCATTTCCTTTGTGAGGCTTATTTGCACTCCCAGTAATGTTGCTCCAATTGCTGTCATCACTAAGGCCACTACTATCACTTGCACGGCTAACACTAGTCTTCGAACTCTCAAGTGAATCCCCTCTAACACTAACACTCCCTTTGGTACTCTCACAGTTTCTCTCCATACTCAGCATGCCATCACTTGTAATAGCATCACTTCTATACGTGCTAGCACTGCTATCCGCGATGCTCATAGCTGTGACCACACCAATACTGTCAATGCTGCTATGTGGACTTACATTGCCGCTTGGAGGTAAAGAAGCATCCCACACACATTCCTTCTCCTCTGAATCTGGCAGGAGAGAGTTTTCTGTATTTTGGGATGCACGAGGAACAAAAAAAGGAGAAGACAGAGTGACTAAGTCATTAGGTTCTTCAACCAAACTTTCTGCAGGTGAAAGAACAGCTGGGCTTGGCTTCTTAGGTGGGTCCCGGATTAAAAGGTCTTCTAGGAAAGGGCCCTTCAAAGACACACTCTTCATGAGACATCCAGGCTCAGATTTCTTCTGACCGATCGATACATACACTGTTTGCATTAGATCTGTATCAATAGGTTCTGGTGGATGACTAGCTCCAGAGAAAGAACTAGAGCCACTTTCATCAAAGGAATCACTGCTTCCTTTAGAAGTAATAACATCAAGCATCAGCTCTTCTTGTATAGGCAGAGAGTCTTTCCCTTTCCATGGTTTATCTGGGACAACTAAGTCCATAACTTTGGAGCCCTGTGCATTAAATCTTCCAACTGCTTCTCTTGCCAAGCTTGTCTGAAGCTTTGGCACCTGAACCCCCTCTCTCCCTAAGCCCATGCATTGATTTGATACCTGACCTATAACAACCAATTTCCCAGGAAGAGCCTTTGATTCTTGAACCCTCTCCATAACCAGTAACCGCGAAACATTACCTGTAGTTCTGTTTCAATGAATAACCCTGCAAATGGAGATAGGAGAATTCAGTAGATGCTTCACTTAACTGTAAAACTTAATCACAATTAGACAGTTAATCACTCATTCGATAGCCCCTTCCTACTTGTGGTGTAATCAAAGAACATAAAGCCATTAACCATCTGAAACCTTAAATCCCCTTCCCCGCCATCCAAAAGAAGATAGAATGTCGGAGCATATAGTAAAAGTAAAGAGTGGTACCATCTATCAATATCGGACAAAATAAAACACAAAGGAGGGTCAGAGGCACCAAAAAGCCAAATCTTCCACTTGGATTCAAATCAATGCAACTAAAGACAGAATAGTAATCCGACCTAGTCTCCTAAGTAATCAGATATTCAATTTTTGCCAAATGCTCAAGTTTTGTGTCCAAAACAGACAAATAGGAGAAGAAAAAAATTATATCACTAAAAAGAAAAACAGCAAGTAGCGGTCAGTTTAGAAAAGCATTAACATGTATATGCACGATTCATCGGGGGTATTAAAAAAAAAAAAATCTCACTAAGTAACCATGTCGTAAACGCGCAGTGAACGACAAAAGCCCTACTCGTCAAAGCCCCTAAAAGCTCAGTAGTGGATGAAGCAACTAAAATTCTAAAAGATCCACGAGCTACTCACTCAATCCTTAGCTTCACTCACAATCAAAGGGTAAACTAACGCACAAACTCTTAACTCAATTGAGAAAAGCAAAGCCGCAAGTTCAAGAATGCGAGAATTGCGAAATTCCTATTCCTTCCATAAACCATTCAATTCCACGCAAAAACAAAAAGGCAAAAAACATAATCCAAAATTCTGAGGTACCGAGATCTGGAAGCCCCAACAACATAAAGCATAACAAATAATAATAAAAAAATGTAAAAATAAACATTCAAACAGACAGCTACAAAACGCATAATTAAATTAAAAGAAAAGAAACGCACCACTGAGGGAAGGAAAAAAACGAAGAATAATAATCTGTACGGAGTATCCTGTACACAAAATTTAGGGCTTGAAGTTTGCAGTGATTCTCTCTCTAGAAGAAGATTCAAGAATTTAGAGAGCTCGAGCGATCTCTCTATATCTCAAACGCGACAACATTTTTTTCACTCTCTTTCTAATTTGGTGTATCTTTTTCTTTGTGTGTCCGCAAATACTATCGTATAGTAGGGTGGCTCTGCAACAACAAAAGCTTTTGTTGACGGGGGAAGCTATAGAATTAGTAGCTTTTGCTTCTTCTTTTTTTTTTTTTTTGCCTCCCGTTCTTTTGCCGTGTTCGGGCAGCGTGCACTTTAACTTTTGTTTGTGTGTTACAGTGAGGGAGTTGAGTGCGAAGAGAAGAGCTGATGAGGATATTGGTGGGGCCAGGTGGCCCCATATGTGGGATCCATTCTGTTTCTTCTTTAACCTGCACTTCTTTTCCAGCTGTGGGGACGCTCTTCGCCTTCGCCTTCGCCTTCGCCTCATTGTCATCACTCATCACCTTGTTTCCCATCATTAATAATTTAATTTATTTTTATATTAAAAATGAAAAGATTTCTGAAGAAAATACCCTTTTATTTTATTTTGGGATTAGAAGAGGTAAGGAACACGTTACTGTTTTAGACATCTCCTTTATGGATCTCCAAAATGTAGTTCTTACCTAAATAAAAAAAGAATGTAGTTTTTCTTGTAACATGGAGATTAAAAACTAATTTATCTTTTCCACGGTTCATTTTTTTTAATATTTTAGATTATCGGTGGTATATTCTATCGATAATAGACTTATTTTCTCTTTATTTTCTTTAATAAAGTAAATTATTTTTATCTTATTTGTTTATCTTCTTTTATTTTATCTCTGTTTTGAAATTTGTCATTTTAATATTATTATTTTCTTTATTTTTATGAGAGTTTTTATTTTTTAAAAAGTTTTAGTGGTTTAAAATCGTTTGTTTTAATGATATATGATGATATATTATTGGATATCGTCTATCAAATTTATTTTAGTGTATTATATAAATTTCAGTTCATATTGCGCTATAACATCATATCTTGTGGGAATCTCAATAATTAGTAAAAATGTAGAGTCATTGAAAAAAGATTCATGATGAAAATAAAATCATTATTTCGAAGTTAAATCAATGTGTAAATATTAATTGTGTTGAGAATTTAGTTAATACTGATACTTTATATCATAAAATTATTTTTTTTAAATGCCGTATGACCATTTATAAATAAAAATATTTTTTATTATTCTAAAAAAAATATTCTCAACTTTTTGAAAATATTTAATTAATCACAAATTAACTATTTGATTTGATGGAAATAAAACTCTTATGTTTTAAGAGTTAAATTACAGCTGAAATGGAATGTGCATATTACAAATTTATATTTTTTTAAAAATGATAAAATTAAATTTTCTTATAGTTTGCTTATAAAAATATTTAAATAAAAAACCTAATTGCCTACTATAATCAAAAAGAAAAAAATTACTATCAAAAGTTAATTTTTTTCTCATTTATCTCTCAAAAATCGAAGCCTCGCCTCTATGATTCTTGATAACTTGAAAATTCAAAATCCTCTCTCATTTTTCAATATCTTTATTGTTTGCTTCATTATTTTCTCGATACAATATCTTTATCTTAACAAAACCTTTAATTTTGTAATCAAACAAATAAAATTATTTTTTTTAGATAGAACATGTATATATGAATGGCATATATATGCTTCCAATGGTTGCTACTTTTAAAAAGTGAATAAAAATAGCAAACTGATAAGTCCAAGTAATTTCACACTACATGGAAAAAAAAAAAAATCCAAGCCTTGATTAACCATGCAGTTCTAATTAATTTGCTAGTTCAACTAATAGCTTCTAAAAAGGGAAGTTGGATGTTTACCTGTACAAGGAAAGTATATAGTTTTTGGATGGACTGAAATATCAAAAATTTAAATAAGAATATATATATATATATATATTAATTATAGTAAAAAGTAAAAGAAAAAAATTCTGAATGTACTATAATACGTATAATTTATTAAAAAATATTGATTTGTGTATTAAAGTATATCATTTTAACTTGTTCGATTAAAATTATTTTTAGATTAAAAATCATTTCTTTTGAATTTAGTAAATCATTATTTATGTTTAAAAAATTTTGAATTTTATGTTTTTTTCTTATTCAAATTAAAATCTTATTTTTTTCCATTTATTTTAGTCCTTTGATGTTTATATAAACCTTTTATAAGATTGTTTAAATATTTATTTAATAATTTTCAATTTAAATCTCTCAAATTTAATATTAATTGTTTGTGAGTAATTAATTATGAGTTGCGAATGCTATATGTTGAGGTTGGATGCCATGATATGCAACAATGATTAAGAAAACTTTTATTCCCTCAAACTAAATTTATGATCTATTTGGAATAACTGATTAATGTAACTAATAGTGATTATTGATAGTTGTTAACTGATACTAATTTAATATTAAATGTTTGGTAAATTTTATTTAACTATTGCTATTAATTCATGAAGTAATCAATAAAGATATAATGTTGATATTTTATATATTAAAATAAATAAATTAAAATATAGTAAAGTATAATTTCAAACATAGAATGTTATAATTATTAATTTTTATTTATAGTATCTTAATAATTATTTTTTGTTAATGTTAATCAGTAGATTTATCAATATAGTTCTAATAATTAAAATATTTTACATATAATATTTTTATAGAATGCATGGATAATAATTAAAAATTTATTTTTGTATAAATAATTTAAATATTATAATTAATAATTGAATAATAAAATTTTTAAAATAATAATAGAGTAAGGATAATTAACTTTTCAATTTTAACTTTTTTATTATTATCACAAAAATTTGAAAAACTCTAAAATAAAAATGTTTTTTTATGGTTCACTAAATAAGTAAATTTTAGCTAATAGAAAAGAAATACACCAAACACCCCTCAAGGAAAACCTCAGTAAAATATAAAATGAAGTAATTCTCAAGCTAAAACGAAAGTAATCAATGATTTAAAAAAAAAAAAAAAAAGGTTCCTAGGGCAAATTAAGCGTATCATAATAATAAGGTAGGGTTCATCTTCTTTCCCTTGGAACAAGAAATTAATTCGGCTTTGTAAGACATCACCCACTGCGTTGGCCAAAGTGGGCCCTAGATTCTTATGCTTTCATCATTTTGACTTTACCACCGTAGGTCTTATATGGTGTTCCCCATAAGCGTGCATATTAAGTAGTATTAAGGAAGATTAGAAAAAGTATTAATGTTATAATACAAAATTATGAAATCTCATGGGTTTTCGATTTAGTAATATCGAATATATATATATATATATATATTGGATTAAAGGCAAAGCTGCTGATCGGCGCATTGCACTGCAGGGCCGTGACGGTGCAGTGCAATTATAAACAGTCTATTATTAGAAAATGTGTCCACTGCCACTAAATACAGCGTTAACAGCCATAAAGTCCGAAAAGGACAGCAGCCAGAATATAGCTGAAGCAATGGTCATTTTTGACATTACGATAAAAGGACAGGTACGCGTGCTTGGTCAATGTCTAGATGGCAGTCAATAATGGAACAAAAGCATTTGTTTGTGACAAACGGTTGAGGATATATTAGGACCTCTTCCCCTAAATCATAGAGCTATCGACCCAGTAACAGAAGTAAGTCTCAGTGAGTAGTCAGCTTCTTTCTGTTGCCGCTTAGGACATCTTTTGCCGCCTCCACGATTATGCAAGTCTCCTCTCTCGAAGCTTGGATGTTCTGGAAACACCATGTTTGATGTCCTATAACGCATGCTAGATCCATGGTTCAAGATCTGTCATGCTTGCTTATAACATATGAACTATCCATTTGGGGTTCAAATGGTCAGGGCATCTAGACATGATGTCGCTTTCTATACACATACTTTAATTATGTGGATGAAGGAGGGAAAAGGGATTTTATCTTTTTTTTTTTTAATTTGATTCTAATTAAAATTAATATTTAAAATTTATCGATTCTAAAAATCATTCTAATATCACCGCATTAAAAATTATTTAATTAAATTTGAGTGTTTGTCCTATTTTTTTTTTTAAAAACACTTATAAATATGTCAAACTTGCGTATGGTTGTGTGGAATATATGTGTATATATATTGCATACGATTCCTTTACTAATTGAAAGCTGCACTTTTTGAAGACATGAACACTATGGAGTGAATAAAATGTTGTCAAAGTGAAATATGGCTATTAGTGAAAGCTGGTCAAAGAAACTTCTTTTTTTTCTTTTTCCTTTTTGTTCCAAATTGAAATCCAACTAAGGTGAAGTAAAAATACTTTTGTCAATAAAATTAATTACAAAAATTGAAAGTAAATGATGTGAGAAAAGAAAAATAGTTGGATGATGTGGATCATGATTGGGAAACTTTATTCATGGATGGTCCAGATCAATTGGACAAGTTGTCGTGTGTCTCCAATCCCGTAAAAGGTGTACTTAGTGATTAGAATGACTAGGGCCAATATTTTACCACTGAATGCTAAACCCTCAAACCCACAATTCCAAAAAAGAAGCATTTTGTAATTGATATCTAATCGTGGGCCTTACCGTTGTTCCCTTGCTTTTTGACAGTGGCAAATTAGAGGTTTTAAAGTGTGGGCTTAGAGTATTGGAATTAGGGAAAGAGAAGCATTCAAAGGTGGGCTTCTGTCATGATTCCTTTTTCACTTCAAATTTGGTCCGCCAATGACATTGCTGATGGAGTTTCTTATTACCCGTGAATCCGGCACTAAATGTGGAGCATAAGATTACTTTCTTATGTCCTTGAACATAAAGAGGTTTAGGTTATTGTACTGCTAATGCTAATTTAAGAGAGAACGAGATTTTAGGTGTCGAACCCATCAAATTTTAATAGTTAGGTAGTTGGATTCATAACCATCAAGAATTGGGATCTGAATTCTATATTATCCCCCGGCAAATATTTTATTTCTTTTTCTATCTTCAATATCCCTCTTCCTAAATTTCTCAAAATCTATACGAATATAATTTTAACTTACCCTCTAGTAAATGACTAATTACGATTATATATAATAGTTGTCATTATTCGAATAATAAAATTAAACACAACTACTGCCTAGATGGACTGTTGTTCACCTTAATGATTGATCACCCTACCATTTTTAGTCCAGACAAATTTATTCAGCACTTAGCAGAACTGCGCTCCATTTGGTAAAGTTGGTTGTCTGCCCACATAATCCACCACATGCATGCCATGTCATCACTCTCTGAAGTCCCCTTCTTTCTTTTTTTTGGGAAGTAAAGAAAGGAAAACAGACCAAACTACATCAAGCCAATTCTAGGATAAGAAACACTACATATAAGTCCAAAATTTCTCACTACTTTCACTTGCGGAGCGAAGTGCTACAGAGGTTGAAATGGTATGAATCCCTACCAATTCATACCATTTCAACCTCTGTAGCACTTCGCTCCGCAAGTGAAAGACCTAATTTTGGGCAATTCTTGGTGCATTTACGGCTTCACGCTCATGGACCCGACTTAGCCTCCTTCGCAAACAAAGACCCAACCAAAGTAACGTGAGAAAGACCACAGGTTTGGAGTATGAAGCGATCTAGCAAATTTTTTTATTAAATGAAAGTTATTCTTTTTATTTTTTAATAAACGTTATTTAAATAAAAATTACTCTTTTTATTTCTTAATAAATATCATTTAAAGTTTATATATATATTAAAAATTATATTTAATAAATATTATTATATAAATAAAAATCATATTATCTTTAATTAATTATCTTGCACTATACAAATAAATAATTATTATGAAATAGATAAATGATACAATTTAAAAAAATTAATTAATATACTTGAAAAATTATAAAATAAAATTTTCTTTTTAAATAATATTTAATTTAAAATAAATAGAGTATCATTTATTATTAAATTAAATAGATTAAACGTTGTTAAATTAAATATAAACTATTATTTATCATTACATTATCATACTATTAATACGGTCCACTTGGACCTGTTATGTACTTTTTATATAGCCACGTGTTTATCAGTCAACGTCCCAAATAGGACTGGGCTGTGATGTGACATTGACTTCAGCAACTTATACCGACTATTCTACCTGTTGTCTGCTGGCAAAAAGAACGCAACGATAACATTTCATTTCAACCTCCTCTCTCACCATCTCTGGTTCCCCAATTTTGGAATAGAAACCATAGATCTCCCTCTGCGCTATGGCTGTGGCATCAGAAATTGCTGAGAGGATCGGTTGGTCACCGATGGACCAATCTGCTTCAAAATCAGCTTCTGACTTGGACTCCGAATCGTCTTCCCCACCTACTATCTCCTGCGGTGCCGACTCACCTGAACGCCTCGACTATTCCAGTTCCTCTCCAAACCCTAACCGAGACGCCGAAATTCAGGTATTTCTCCTATTCGGCGCAGGCGTCTATTCCAATGTGTAATTTTTTTTTCCCGGGTGGTTGATTGTGCTATTATGCTCATTTAAATGAACTCTGAATGAAAAGGTGGATTGCATAATTATCTCTATCCTAGCGCTCTGTAACTGAAGAATTTAATTTATTTATAATGTGCATGAGCTTGATTGATCACTAGGAAAGTTGGAATTATTACTGGTGAGAAGATTAACAATGTGAGAGTAAATTTAGTGATGAGAAGGAGAAGATTATGACAATGAGTTGACCAAGTGGGTGCCATTTCAGATTGTAATACGCTCATCAAGATGATCAAATTGCATTTAACACAACACAACATTTGGGGATAACTGAACACATATCTTTTGTCTTTCCTTTACCTGTCAAAACCCGGTTACTTCTGCGTGTGTGGTGGTACATTGCATGGAATCATTGGAGACGGTCTTGAGTAATTTTGCTACTTTGTTTTGTGGTAGACAGAATTAGTTTCCTGTGTTAAATGATGTTTTACTGTTTTACCTAGTCTTCTCAAGTGTTTAGGATGCATCTCATCTATTTATGCAATTAGCTTGGCAAGCTGACCAGAAACTTTGCTAGTTAAGAGCAATTAAAGCTGAGTATATCAAGACCTTGATCTGCAATGCTTTTATTTTTGTTTGCTTTTGATCGGAAATTCTTTGGTATGAAACTGACATTTCTTAGATCTTGAAAAGTGATTAGAACTGTATTGGGATAGCATGTAACCTCAACTTTGATTAGGACTTCCTTGCTTGCCTTTGACAGATTTGTCTTCTTCTTCCTGTTAAGCTTCTTCCATACCTGATCTTGAATAATAATTTTCTCTTGTTTCTCCCTTTTTGTACAGTGCCCAACATTGTTGAGGAGTGAAGAATATCGGCAACTTTTTCGCCTGCCTCTTGAGGAAGTAGGTGACTTTAGTCTATGGACGATAATATTTCTTACATTTTTTTCCTCATAAATTCAGCAGGATTACATAGTTTACAAAAACAATATTCAGGAGCATTTCCCTGGGAAGTTAATGGTCTTCTCCATCATGCTTACATGAATGTGATAATCCTATTAATACTTAATAGCACTTAGAGATTTTCCAATTTCAAGTTTTGGGTTACAATAAAGCAGCTAAGGAAGCAATATATTTGAGTGCAAAGTTTGAAGGACCATTTTTAGAGGCTACTGATGTAATTGCTATCATTGTCCTTGCTATTGCACCAGAGCTGTAATAAGCATTATTAACACTTGGCTTTGCCTCTCTTGGTCTCCCCCTCCCCCCTGTCAAAGACTAATTGGACTTTAGAGTTTTGAAGGGTATCTTTGGTTTTTCAGAGTACATGTCTAAGTTTTTCCTTTTTGTCTCTTTTTTTTATAGGCCCTTTTACAGGATTTTAATTGTGCATTCCAGGAAAGCATTCTTCTTCAGGTAATTTTGATCGTAACATGTACTGTATTTTTTGTACTAAAAGGTGACATACTGAATTGAGTTCAACCATTCTTTCTGCTATGATTTCTTTTTCGCTTGTATGGGGAGAGTCTAATTGTGTTTAATTTCCTTATATTTATGCAGGGCCATATGTACCTTTTTACCCATTACATTTGTTTTTATTCCAACATATTTGGATTTGAGACAAAGGTGAGCTTGAACATCAATTATACATCTGCTTTTGTGGTTATCACTCTATCTTTTCTGAACTTTTGATGAATGTGTGGCATAGAAAATAATTCCCTTCATTGAAATTACAAGTGTAAAAAGAGCCAAGACAGCTGGAATATTCCCTAATGCAATAGAAATTTTTGCTGGAGGGAGAAAGGTAATGTTAGATCTGGTGTATTTCTTTTGTGGTATTTATTTTGAATGCCATGCCTTAAAAAATGAGGTCTGAAAATTTTCTTTTTCACCTCTGAATTTTAGAAACAGTTTATCTAATCCAGTTATTGATTTGGCAGTACTTCTTTGCATCGTTTCTGTCCCGTGACGAAGCCTTCAAGCTCATTAATAATGGCTGGTTGCAGCATTGCAATAGTTCTAAATCCATGACTGAGCAGCAGGTGTTGTAAACTTTGACATTTCTCATTTTTTATATTATGGCTTTCTTTAAGAGTTACATATTTATTGATAGACACCCAAGGAAGGGGGGCAATATCTTAGTACACTGGAATGGTCCTAAATACATCGGAATAAGTACCAAGATAAGATAAAAATGAAAAACTAAATCTCAGAATGTGAAGTTTAGACCCAAAATCGTGTCACTTATGATGACTGAAATCATGAATTGAGTACCTTGTTGCCCTTCTACACATTCTATCCGTCCGTCACTATTTTTAGTTTTTTCAGTTGACAGGTTAGAAAAGGTATCCCTTAGTTAATCAATCTGATTCAGAATGCCTTGTTTTTTTTATAGAACTTATAATTTTCTTGATGTTGATTTGAAGGAACAAACATATAAGCGGACATCAGGAACTATCCTTACTGCATGAACTTTTCTACTATGCGTAATTGGTTAAGTAAACATGTAGTTGGACTATTTGTTTAGCAGCTTTCACTTTTAACTCTGATTGTACCTCAGGAATCATTATCTGGGTCTCACAGGCAGGATAATGGACTTGTTGTAATAGAAAAGGTGAACAGCTTCCAACATGCAGATGAATTGGATTTGAATGACAGGTATTTTATTGAGCTGATTGTTTTATACAAATGTGTGTTACTTGTTTGTGTTTTTTCTTGGAGAATACATAATAGGTCAACAATTACGTGAATCAGGGATAAGGATGCTTCTCCTTCAAATGACTATGAGCTTCCACTCCCTTCACCTGTAGAGAATGTGAGAGAGACAGTAACTGTTACAGAGTTCCAGGATGCAGAACTGTTTGCTGAACCAGCTGGATGTATTAACTCTTCATCTTCAGAAAAGACTTCGACATGGAATGAGGAGGATACTGATGCTCCTGAGAGTTAATCAGCTCTTTCCTATATAGTTGTGGCGTTTGTTCTTGTTTGTACAATATGATGCCTATGAGTTCATTTTTCAATTGGATGTTCATATTATTTCCTGATAATCACAGTTGTTAGAATGATAGTTCTTTTCCATTCTCTGGTTTCATCTATTATTCTTTAGATACTATAGGAAATAATTCATAAATTACAAGATAAAGTAATTTGTGAGGTTGATCCTAGACATATTAAAGAAGTTGACATTGGAGGTTCAGGAATGAAGAGGATACATAGTTAAGGAAGATTATAGTGGGTCATAGAAATGGTGGGATGGGTATTCTAGAGCCCTTTGGATGTGGATCATGGAGTTGGATAATTGAATTCCCATTTAAAGAAGAATTGTTAGTATCGTGCGTATGGGCTGATGTTGAGAGTTTCAGATAATGTTTAGTGTGAACCTTCATTTTTATCTTATATATGTTGCAGTTTCACTATAGGTTATGTTCTAATAATCTGAATTGGCTGTTTCTGATATGCAGTTCAAAAATCTTATACTAAAGTAGGAGAAACCAAATTTCCGGTATTGTTGCATTTATGTACTATCATTGTGTTCTAAAAATTTGCGCTGTATTTTTGCCTGTATAAAGGTCAATAATAATTGGCATGTTGAATTTTTTCCCCCTGATTTTAATTTATTTCGTGGACTGCAGATAAAGGTAGAGGAGTTTTTTGATTTGTTCTTTTCTGATGATGCTAGAAATTTTATTGAATCTTTCCATAGAAGATGTGGAGACAAAGGTAATTTGCTCTGAAATTCCAGCAAAACGTCATTGGAAGTGCATGTTTTATTTTCTATATTGGTGAATGTTGAGGCTTATTGGTGGAGGCATCGTTAGTTAGATGAGTGAAATTTTGTGATTTTCAGAATTCAGGTGCTCTCTGTGGAATGCATGGGAGAAATTTGGGCATACTCGTGATGTGTCATTTCAGCATCCAATAAAAATTTATTTTGGTATTGGGTTTTATTACCTGTTGTTCATTTAATTCGTGTTTGAATCAAAGATTGATTTATTTGATTTGATGATCTTATCTTCCATGAATCAATTGTAGTAGCATTAATTTGTCATGTTCCTGTGAAGGTGCAAAATTTGGAAGCTGCCAGGAGGTCCAGAAATTTCGAGTATACAGAGACAGGTTCCTATATTTTATGGAATGTGTTTTGTTTTGAAGATTTTGTGGTTGCATTATTTTTTTTGTCCCATCTACTGATGTTTCTTAAAGCAAAGTCACTTGAAAATAGAAAGCAAGTGTGCTAGAGGATTGTTGAAGGAAAGTCATATAGATTCATAGAGCCATCTTTAGTACAATACATTCCTGTAGCATCATAATGGTTTACATTAGGTAATGTGGACCATCAAAGTAGCTCTTAATCTTACTGCACTTTGATGATGGTGCTGTGCTCTGATTACATCCGAAGAGCTGTGTTTGCAGACTTCTCTCATTTCTCTCGGATTCTGCATCTATGGAGATGGAATTTAATTCTTGCTGTCCGCTTAACTATAGATTTGTACCTTGCGTTAGCTGGCATGCTGTTGATATAGGAATAGTATTGTTTCTGCAAAATTTGATGCCATAAAAGGTTTGTGAATTAGAATGCTGTAACAGAAAATCCTTGAAAATTTAAATGTCATCATGTTTTTGTATGAAACTATTGAGGAACGACAAATGCTATGGTTAGTTCTTTCAAGGGAGTGGTTTCCTTTAACTAGTGGAGCTGATGATTCTCGATTGGATGCTTTGTGATGGTGCTGCAGTTTGATCTGTTGCAGTAGGTATGCATAGAGAGAGAGATATATGAGATGAGAGTTGGATTCAACAAACAGTAGAAATGTGTATATGATTTCATTATCTACATGAATTTGCCTCTACAATTTTATTAGGACTATGCACACTATGATCTAATCTATTTATTTTTTCTGTTCCATGACTTTCTCACTTTTTCTTTTACCAGTCACATGGTTATTGAGACATCACAAGAAATCAATGACGTACCTTATGGAGATTATTTTCGAGTTGAGGTACAAGCCATTGCTAAGCTATTTTGACATATTAAATGAATTTGATGTATTGAGGGGTTGATTTAATTCATAGTAGCTTGCTGAACACATCACTTATTCAGTATTTGGTCACCAAATCTTTTATTTGTATGAACAAAATTCTCAACTTTGATTTTCTCACAGTAAGGTTAAGAATTTAGCCAGTTTTTCCTATGATCACTAGAGTGTCAAGAAAAATGGTTTGACGTTTTATCAAAAATCTAGGAATATTGACTATTGAAATAAAAGCCTAAGTTGAGAGGTTTTGTTGATACAAACTAAAATTTAGGGATGGTGCTGAAAGTGATGATAAATTGAATGACTACAGATGAAGTAACCAATGTTTTGGCTTCCCTACCTTTTGATGGGTTTAAAATCTCAATGTCTGCTCCAATTTCAAATATAGTCAAATATGGCATGGAGTTGGTATTTAAGAAATAGAATGGAGCCATAGGATTGTTTTTCAATGTTAAGGATTAATCAATTATAGTGAAGTGAAAACTTTGTCTATTTATCTATTGGAGAGTGGCGTTGAGGTCTGATTCTTGTTTGAGATTATCAAGGTTAATGAAGCTGTGGGTTGTCAAGTACCTCTAGTAGTGAGTGAGAAAAATCTTGAATAGAGGTTTTAATGATAGAAAGTTTAGAGAGAGAGAGAGAGAGTCATGGGAAAATGAGCCAAAAAGTCAAGAAGAAAATTGAATGCAGATGGATGTAATGCTATATTTGGGGATTTGATTTGTTACACAAGCATGTATCACAAAGTTGTGCAAGGTGTTAATATGTAGGATTCATGTTTTCAAGAATACTTCCATGTCATACTTAATTCACTATATTAAGCATCAACAGCAAGTCTTGACACAGTAGTTGTTTACAATTTAATTCTGTTGCACTAAATACAAAATAATCCTTAAATCTACCGGAATTCTTACAAGATATTGATTCTGGATTTTTATATAGGGTCTCTGGGATGTAGTCAAAGATGGTGATAAATCAAATGAAGGCTGCATTTTGCAGATATATGTGGATGTGGCTTTCGGCAAGAGAACTGTTTTTAAAGGTTTTTCCTTGTTATCTGTTTATTGATATGGCTCCTCATTGTGTATTGTGGTTCATAATCTTGACTTGGAATTTTAAATGTGATTCAATTATTTAATGTCATTCTGTAACATACACTTTGGTCCTCAAAATTATCTGTTTAGTTAGTTGGAACTATGTGTTTTTTTTATAAAACGGCTGAAAGTTAATTTGTTGACAACTGAGAAGATCAAAAAGTCAATCTAAATCTTGATTTTTGCTTTTAGGCCTTATGTCCTGTAGAATCCAAAAGTTTAGTATGAGTGTCAGTTTTAACTTCACCTTTCAATTTTATCAGTCATCCTCCACTTTTGGGGTGTTATTGTGGATTTTTAGTCATCCCTTATGCTGTCTTTATTTGGCCTCTACTAATTATGTGGATATAATATGTTATGTAGACAATTCAAATGGTTTCCAAGATTCAAATGAAGATAACACCAAACCAAATACTAGAAATGGTTGTAAATGTGATATGTTAATGTGGCATCTCTATTTTTTTCATAAATGTGAATTTACCGTGTCTGTTTTGGAAGTCAGAGAACACATCACCATGCCACATCTTGTCCATGTAACATTGGCATATTCAAATAAGACCAACACAAGGAAAGGCTGCAATTGATACCAACACTTCAAAGTTGGGGATTAATTGATATAATTTAGAGATTGGGCTAAAACTGAAATATGCTTTCAAGTTTGGGATCTTTAGGTGTTTTTATTATTATTATTTTTTTAACTACTGCAAATCCTGTTTATTTATGCTGCTAAGCAAGGAACTATTTTAAAACTGGTTTTTAACAGTTTAAATTTATCTGTTCATTCATTATAATTGTGAAAATATAATGGACTAAACTTTATTAATGATTTTTTTTTCCCACATTAGAATTTAGTTCTTAGTTGGTGTGTAAGTTTGCACTTTGCGGTGAGTAAAGATTGTTGGCATTTCAGGATAGATGTTTGTTCTAAGTGTGAAACTTTTAGCCAGACAAAAAGTTGACCAAGTGTTTTAAATTTACTAGCATATGTATTTAAATATGAAACTTAAGGCCTGATTTCTGCTTTCTGTGCTTGTGACATTTTTTGTTTATTCTGCATTATGTAAATAGCATTGTGTGCAACTTGAACTGGATTGAAACTAAACCTTCTTCACACTTTTGCAGGGAAAATAGTTCAGTCTACCTTGGAAGAATGTCGTGAAGCTTACGCAATGTGGATAAATATGGCAATTTGCTCATCTCTTCTAGATACATGTTATTGAATTGCTGCCTATCTTAGTTGGCTATTTATTGAATATGCATATTAACTGTTCTTTCAGGCACATGAATTGTTGAAGCAGAAAAACCTTGAAAGACAAGAAGGTTGAAAATGCACAGTTTATTTAAATGGGCTTCTTATGTGCTTTGGTATTTTATGCTTTGAGCAGTGTAGTAGATAATGCAATAAATCTAGATGATCTAGATGATAATGTTCTCATTTACTGGAACAGAAGGACCTGCTACTAGTGTGATTCAAAATGGTGAAGTACATTCAGAAAGTGTTGTGAAGACTGGGGAAACTTCCGACAGATCAAGCCAGTTAAATGACCTTGGAAGGAGAGCACAGATGTCGGGTTCTTTGGATGTTAATGAGTGTGTTAATAATATCGTGCAAGGAAATTTCATGAATGCCACATCAGTTATGTCTTTTTTGGGAGAATATGCAACAAAATTCTTTGCATTTTGGAGAAGGCAGAGCCAAATGTCCCTGGTCGGTCTTGTCGCATTCACTGTGATCTTCCTGATGCAGGTATGCAAACACCCAGCATTTCTTACAACAATTAAAAGCAGTAAATGCAGTTCTTCATATATCTTCTGCATGGTTAAGTTACTTTCACTTGTTAGGCTTATCTACCTTACAAACCAATGTTTTCAGAACCGGATCGGATTGGCTGGTGTGATGCGTAAAATCGGAAATCAGCCAATAGTCCGGTTCAATCTGGCCAATTAAAAAACCACCAGTCAAGACTAGAAAAAACCAGGAAAACCGGGTTAAAATAGGAAATTAAATCAAATCAACTCACCCTAAAACTATGTTGTTTTGTAAAAAATAAGAATTTCTAAAAATTAAAATATTTTACTCAAAATTTAAATGTTAAAAATAGTTCTTAAAATTGCACTCTTCATCATATTATATTTTTCTAATTTTTTAAATATTATTTTTATATTTTTTCTTTTTTTTGAAAAATGGCCTATTGAACCAATCGAAGCAGCCGACTTATGAAGCGTTCAACTGACTAGTTCAGTCACCAATCCAGTTTTAAAACATTGACAGACTTTTCTGTTTCATTTCTCTATTCCACGTCTCACATGCATAGTCTATTGATTGTACATAAATCTCTTCCTTTATGAACTTAATAATTATAATTTGTTGTTAGCATCAACTTACATTCTAGTTAGTTATCGTGTTGTTCGATTGTCCGGGGCAATATCATTAATTCTTTCCACCTGTATATTCTCTTTTTTCTTTATGTAAATTAACTCATCTCATAGCCATCTGAATTGATCGTTATCATTACAACATGAGCTTTCTACGTTCTTATTCTTATTATTTGGTTATTTTCAGGTGACCATATTTCTCCTATTGAACAGACCGCAAAATGTCCATATAGCTCCTTCGGGAGACTACTGCATTGGTGGCATGGGTGGTGGGGCTGAAGCTGTGGCTTGGTTGGAGAAGCGGATGCTCCACCTTAAAGATGAGATGCTTATGGTTGAGGTACGACTTGATAGGTTGCGGCATGAGCACAGTTGGTTAAAAGCAGAATTGAACGACCTTGATGGTCTTAGAAAGCGTAAATAACCTTAAATTGTATAGATTTATAGTTAATAAATATGATTTTTTTTGAAAAAAAAAAAATCTCTTTGGTTAGGTGCTATCCTTCAGAATCAAAGAGAAAATTTTAAGGAATGAGTACATTTTCTTTGATCGTTCAAACTAATCATTTGGATTGTGTTACATTGATAAAAATATTTGCTGCTCAGATAGTGGGCGTCACATAATAAATTGTTACTATTAGTATAATTGTTTTGGGGGGCTGATTGTTGTTATCGTTGTCGTAGCCAGTAGGGAAAATGTCGTGTTATGGTGTGGGTTGTTTCTTTCTTATTGTTTTTCTTGTTATTTGTGAGCTTTTTTTCGCGTGTTTTTAGCTGATGTGACAATATTGGTCAACGTGAAGAATTAGAGGGGAAAAAAACGGCTGCAGTTATCAGACAACAGGCGTGTACGTGGCATATATAGCAGCATCACCCTCTTTTGTCTTTTCTCTTTCTTGCAGTATATTTGTTTTAAAATAATAAAAAATAATTTTATAATTTAAATTATTTTCATTAAGATAATAATAATAATAATAATAATAATAATGGCAACTTCTTAACATCTCTACAAAATGATACATACAAAATTGATTTAATTAATAATATTTCTTAAGTGATATGAAACGAGGGAGCATTTTCTAATTTTTATATAAAGATTTTGATTGGACCAACAATCCCATCAACCGCTTACGTTAATTCACATTTCTTCAACTCATAGAAATTCAGGAATGAATAGACAAATGTGATGGAAGATCAGAAGACAAATATTTTGACAGAAGTCATGTAATTTTTCTCGGGTGCCAAAGCCCACGTCTCATTGACGGAAACCAAAATTTCGGCTTATTGAGAAGCTTCTTTTGTTTATATAATTACTTTTTTGAGTAAAGGCTGAATCAGAATCTCTAAGTAGATTGACACTCTCGTAATCTCAATATCAGGCCTTTTTTTTTTCTCTATTTCTTCTATTAATAAAATTAAAGAAAAAAATTTATGAAACTAATAACCAAAGTCAAGTCAACTGCCAATAAAATAATACAAATTTATAAATAATAAATATTATTATAAGCATCATGAATATTTTTTTATTTTTTTTATGAATTCATCAAATTCAATATAGATATATCTATTTTAACAAATCAAAAAGAAAATGTATTAGATAAACCTCGAAAAACTATGCTGCATAACAAAACAAAGTTATTGGTCGCTATTGCGTGCACCATCTAACTCACATTTGTTCTATGGAGATTCTTTACAATGATTAATTGCAGCGAAAGGAGATTATTTTCGTGGGACGGAGAGCGGCAGTAGACTAGGCCATTAGCGCAGCATTCTTTATTATTATTATTATTATTATTATTATTTTCTGTGACTAGTGAAAAACAGTGTGTGCTTTTTTAAGCTAGAAAGGCATGCATGTTACACATTGGCTCATGGCTTTATTTTTGTGTAAAGGAAACTAATATTAACTCCAAATAATTTTTTTTTTAAAAAAAAAATACAAAACAAAAATCATGATCTCTTCTTTGCTCTCTCATCTAACTAAAGCCACTGTTGACGCATTCTTTGTTACTATTTTTTTGGTAGGTCATTGATAGACGAATTGTGTGCTTCCACACGCTTTTAACCGTTCACACAAACAAGTCTCCTCCTGTCCTTTCTCTTACTTCACTTTTAATACTCATCAACTTTAAAATTGCAATATATATATATATATATAATGTCATGATGAGTTCTAAAATAAATATAAAAAAACATTATTTGTGTGCTGCGGCCTATTAAAAAATTTAGATTTTAAAAAATAATTTAATGAGAAAAATAATGATTCTATTAATTTAAAATTTTTCAAAATAAAAATATTCTGTTATTAAAATGAATGAATCTTATTAATAAAGCTGAATTTTTTCTCTCATAATTTGTTTAAAAAGGCCCAAAGAATTAATCTAAATGATTAAAGGAGTTTGCATCATCTATCTATATCTCGTGGCTAGAACTCAGAGTAATTAATTTCTTTATATGCATCTAGTCAGTATAAAATTGTGTCCTTATTTTGGTTTTGATGAATATGTAAATTGACTCAAATATATATTAATTATGCATATATATAATTAAATAGTGATATGTGCTTGCAAAAGTTTGAATTATGTCTTAATAATTAGGATACTGTAAAAATAAAAATGAATTTTTGTTTACAACCTGTTTGGGTGTTAATATAGCCTAAGTAGCCATATTCGTACATATTGTCCAAATAATCATTGCATTACAGTTTTAAGTTAAAGATTGCAATAAATTCACAGGTGAATAATTTTTTTTTTTTTCATAAGAGGTTTAATAGGCAAAATAATATTATACGCTACATAATAAGGATAACTCCCAATAACTCCTATTAGAAAGGTGGAAGGAGGGAATCGAATATAAAACATTCACTTTTCATATGATGCACTTTAACTATCAAACTATACTTGCACGAGTCAAGTGAGTAATTATTTTAATTCACTCTTTTTTGTACTTTTGTAAGTTATCCTAGTATAGAATGAAAATGAAAAATTACAAATAGGAACACGTGAAAATTGGCACGAAAAATAATTTTAAAAAAAAATTTGAGAAATGAAATAGGAGAGAAATATATATATATTAATCAATTGTCCAAATCAACATTGAATCATTAAATCGTAGAAAAATTTAATCTTCTAGTAAAAAAGAAAATGCAAATTGACCTAACTTTTTCTGCCAAACTAATTTCTTAATTGAAAGAATATAATATGAAATTCAAGCTACTAATAATGATGTTAATTATAATAATATTATTTTTTTCAAACTTAAATACAAACAGAATTCTGTAATTCTATACCTTTATGCATACTCTCTGCTAACCTATATATATATATATTCCTTACAAACGGAAACTGAGCATCAATTTAACAAAATCTAATAATTTAAGCATCAATTTAATAAAACTCAATAATATATGCATCGTTTTCATGCCAGACATCACCCATACACTTCTAAGAATTCAGTTCTCAATCAAAATAATTGATTAAAGCTTAAATATACAAAATACCAACCTCAGCTTTTAACATTTTATTGGAAAACCTAAAACAACTGTTCTTGTCATTATTCACCAGTGCCAAGTACCAGTTGATGACATTACTGATGAATCACAGGTTAAGAGATAATGAAGGGAGAGAGAACAGAATTAAATTTATTTATTTTTCTCTCATATGATCTGTTTCAAATAGAACTGAAGATTAATCCGAATGATTTAAAGAGTTTGCTTCATCTATTTAGGTTTTGAGCCTAGCACTTAGAATAATTAATTCTTTTATATATCCACAAGGTCATTATAGACTTGTGTCTTTAAAATCGATTAAAATGAAGTTAATTTCAATTAATATGAAAATTGACTCAATATACATTATTATAATATATATATATAATTAAATAATAATATATGTTCATAAGAGTTTGAATTACGTTTCAATAATTAGGATCCCATATATATAAAAATGAAATGTTGTTTATAAGCAATTGGGTATTACTGTTGCCTAAGTACCTATCTCCATATATATTTTGGAAATAATCATTGCATTGCATTTTTGAGTTTTGACACATTGTAAATGATATATATATATATATATATCAGATAAAAAAACTACTAAAGGTAATTAAGAACAATCAATTATCCGAATCAATATTAAACCATTAAATCATGGAAAAACCTAATCTTCTAGCAGAAAAAAAAATTGCAAATTGACCTAACTTTCTCTATCAAACTAATTTCTTAATTCAAATAATATAAATCAAATTCAAGCTACTAACGTAATTATCCATTCCTTATAGACTGAAATTGAACATCAATTTGATGAAATTCAATAATCTATTTATGCGTCACTTTCATGCCAAACATCATCGACGCGTAACTTTTGAAAATTCAGTTCTCAACTAAAATAAGTGATTAAAGTTTATATATATAATGTACCTGCCTCAATCTTCAATATTTTATTAGAAAAACCTAAAATAAATGTTAATATAACCATCCACAGTACCAAAGTATTAGTTGACAGTTGTTGACGGTATGATAGCTGGTGAATTTTGAATTGAGAGTCAATGAAAGAAGAGAGAATAAAAAATCAGATAAATTTGTGAAAATTATTACATAATGGAATGTGTTTCTATGTGGGAACGAGTTTTGGATTTTTTAAAAAAAAATTACAAAAATAAAATCATAATATGAGAGAAGTTTTCATACTTCATATTCACAGATGGAATGGTATAAATCAATAGCGTAACTAAAAATTTTAATTATCTCGGGTTAAATTATAAATATATTTTTATAATAATGATTTTAAAAAAATAATTATGCATATAAGTCAAATTTCTTTGATAATTTTAAATTTTTTATATAAATAAGTAAAATAAAAAATTTTAAGTAAAATTTATTTTATAATTTAAAAACTTTTCTATAAATAAATAAAACCAAAAAAAAAAATATTCTTTCCTAAATTACCCTGAGCTATATCCCAGGGTAGCCCTAAATAGTTCCGCCAGTGATATAAATTTAAAACAAAATGTATTACAGAATCAGCTTAATATATTATTACTTTAAACAAAAAAAGAAAAAGAAAATCAGCGGTTGTTAGCATCTGATGTTAATTATTTTGAGCAGACTGCCGAAAAACGAGACAGAAAACTTAGGTGTATGTGGCTAGGGGTGGTAAAATTTGACCCTTACCAATGTAGCTCTCTATCTCCTTCTTTTAAAAATTAAGTAAGAGTGATAACTGAGTAAGTATATTTTAAATATATATTAAATGAGTTGCTATCTATTTAACTCTATTAATATATAGATAAGTATGAATTAATATGGAGACCCATTTAAAATATATAAATCATTAAAATAAATACTATATATATATATTAATGAAATTGTTATTTAAATATTTAAAATTATATTAATTATATTTATAGCATTTACTAAATAAAATATATTTTTATTATAAAAAATATAATGTTTTTGAGGTATATATTTTTTAAATTATTAAATAAATTAATATAAATTATTATTATTATTGTTATTTTTCTTCTCTCTTTAAGATATATATAAAAAAAGTAATAAAAAAGAATAGAGCTATTGAAACAGACATCTGAAACTTCGCATGTGTGTGTATACTTATATGTATTTTTTGCATAACATAGCATATTGTAATGTATTGAATTGATTTCTGTTTTTAACTTTATTTTCTATTACTGATAATCAAGAGATGGTAGTTTCGAAAAAAAAAAAAAAAAAAAGAAAAGAATCAGGAGATGGTCAAAGAAGCAAACCCATCATTGCTTTTTCATGTGAGTTGTCTTTTTTTTTAAAAAAAAAAAAAAATAGTAATGCAGTTTCACTACCTTTTTAGACGTAAAAGTGTATTATGAATAGTTTTCATGCGAAGTAATTTTGTAACTATCGCACTTGTATTATGTATTTTATTAAAAATTTTATTTTATTAAATTCTTAAACATATATATATTATTTATATATTATGAACAGGATTAAATAAAATATATATTTAAAATATCCATTAAACAAAATGATATAATATATATTAAAATTAAATAAGTCAATGAAATCTAAATAATATATATTAAAAATTAAATAGATAAATGAATAAGTATGAGTTAAGCGAGATTTGCTAGATTCTTTATTTGTTTCGTTGGGTCGGTGTTTTCCCCGTTATATATACAGTACAAGTTGTTTGTCGCATTGATGGTCGGAGGGAGCCTTTGTCTTCAGCGTGAAAACATCACTATCCCTAGCTATCATCATAACAAATTAGCTAATCCTCAATTTCTATATCTCCAAACATCATTCAATAATCCTTAGATCCCTTAATTTTATATTTATCTGCAATTTATAAATACCTGACCTTCCTTTTCCACACAAATTGGATTCTACTACACATGAAAAATAAATTACCCAGGTTATTATTTATTTTAATTTGCATTGCTGATGAATTAATAAATAAAAATGAATAATTGCTTGGTTGATTTCATTAAGTGCACTTGTCCAAGAATTATGTTCTGGAATTTGGGGGGTGTCTATATTCTTGATCATGCCATGGGTCAATGACTTGCTAATTTAATTATGGCCATATTTTAAAATAACAGAATTTATTACATGTGCATCATATGCATGCACATTCCTTGAATCTAGGTGAATTTGGAAAAAGTAAGGAGAAATTGTCAAACAGCTTATAAAATTTATTCTAATTAAGGTTCTGCAGTGCTAATGAAAGAATTTTTTTTGATTTATATAAATAATGCACAACACTATCATCATTCGTTAATGAAATAAAAATTATAACTCAGAGTAGACACTAAAATACATCTGATCCAGTTTTAAAAGTAATAATTTTCACTATAAAATATAATTATATTGATAGAGAAATAAATTAAGCATTACCAAAATAAACATGCTTCCTTCAATAATTATACTAAATCACAACTCAATAATTATGTCTTCAAATGATTGTAATTGCGGAAATACAAGTATTGGATCAATCACTTCAATTGAATATTTTATCATTAATCAAATTAAGAGATTATAATTGCTCACATAAGAGAAAAAAATGCTTTTTCTAAAATAAAAATAAAAAAATCCTTTAAAAAAGAGAGCACATAAATAAAAATATCAAAATTTATAATAATAGTATATTAAAAATATATTTGCATTTATTAAAATTATTAATAAATAAGAAAAATGGTGAAACTATTAATAAATATTAACTTTTCTTTTTTTATTTTTTTCTGATAATTGTCTAACAAGTTTCAGATCGATATTTATTGAGAATAATTATCTCTTTGGATCAATGCATGACACACGACATATACATAGTCCATATTTTGAAGAATTATATTTGGAATGCTATCAGAATTTAAGCTATATATATATATATATAGAGAGAGAGAGAGAGAGAGCATGGAACGAACTCTCTAACTAGGTACTGTATCAACGTCGTGATAAATACAAATATAAATAGATATGAGGTTTCTGCTATCATATGTGCAACTTCCCCATAACTAACATTATCATTATAACTTTTCTTTGTCATCTAAATCCCAACTTTTCTCTATGATGCTTATTTAGCATCTTCTTTGCAGTCGCTCGGAATGGACACGTGGAGCTCACATATCCGTTAATCAAGTGTAGGTACGTGCTCAGCTCATGACACGTGGCAACATCTCTTTTAGTAAGATACGGTGATTCCTGGCTGCTCAACCTTAGCTCCTGGCCCACCTCAGCATACACCCATTGCGTACTGTCCATGCGCGTCTTCAACCAGCTTGGAAGTCCTGCCATGTGGACTGCCACATCATTGTTATCTATCACAAATCCAGGTACTTTTGTGATGACATCATCAGAGTTCACTATACGCAATATCCTTGTCCCTCCATTTTCCACCTCCCATCTAAAGTTCCTATTCCCTACACGTGGCCCACCGAACGAAATAACGGTTACCATTGGTGCATTTGCGAACGTAGACTTTATATCGTATGCTGTTAGTGTAGCTAGTGCCGCACCCAGACTGTGACCGGTGATTGTGAAACTGAGGGGTTCATCACCGTACATTTCCATGATTCTGGCAATCTCTTCCCTCACCATGTTTTGTAAACTATGACACTTGGCCGTACGCGAAGTATATAGGCTCAAAAATCCACTCTCTACCATGGGGCCGATATTATTTTTGCAGTTACCTTCAACGTCCGGTAAACAAGTTAGTGTGGCGCGTAAATTTTCAAGCCACTCCAAGCAAGTAGCGGTGCCTCTGTAGGCAATAATGACGTCGCGGCGGCCAAGCCTAGCAATCTCATCCTTGTCTTGGCAAACGGCCACGTAACCAATCCAGCTGGACTGCTTGGAGACCCAGGTGGGAGCTCTGTCAATCCAACGTGGCAACCGAAGCCCACACGTGGCGCGGAGATTCTTGGTCATGCGATACCCGGTTTCGGCGAATCCAGACCTGGTGAAGAGCGAGTTTCTGGGGAATTTACAGGTGGCGTAAGTAGGGGAAGAAGGGTCGAAGTCGAAAGAGCGATAGGCAGCCTCAACGAATTGTCCGTAGCGCAGAATCTCGCTTCGTAGATTATCATCTAGTGGGTCCAGCAGGCCATCCCAGTTGTTGAGTCCTTGGTATTCCATCCATTTCTTGCCTAGTTTGACTGCGCAAACGATGTCGTTCTTGACACGCTGACGATAATAGTGTCTTATTAACACAGGAAATTTCAGAGGAGATAGATTGGTAAAAGTGGGATTTAAGAGAAGAGTGAGTTCCAGGTGTTTTGAAGTGGAAGAAAGTAAAGTGCATGGCCTTGCTGCTCCCACGGGAAGCCTCATTTTGTTCTTTTTGTTTTTTTTCTCTTTTAGCCGTGATTGATCACTGCTTGGTGTGGAGTGTGGAGTTGGAGGTTTCTACTACGGTGCTTCATTTGGCTGGAGTAGGAGTGCACATTTATAGAGAAAGAGGAATGCAAAGACGGCGGTGCATGCACAATAGTGAATTTTTGAATGAGAGAAGAGTTGGATCCATGATAAGATGGTATCATTATACGTAGGAAAAGTGGGACAATTTCTTTTATTTTCCTATGTTTTGCTGATGTTAGAGAAGTTATGGATTATTTTTTTTATCAATTTAAACAAATTTATTTAAATAAAATTAAATAGCTTTATGAAAAATTAATTTTTGTATTTATAATTTTACAATGAATTTAAATTTAATATCATTAGAAAAAATTGTTATAGATTGATCTAATTCGAAATATAAATATTCAATAAATTGAGGAGTGATTGCATTGCGCCAAAATAACAAGAAAAACGGCCACCCAAGATGTGGGACCTACATCCACTTATAAAAGGATGATTGGGTTATCAAAACCAAAGTTTGAAGGAGATACTGATTTGGGACCGCACCACAAAAACATTTTCGGATGTGATATATTTGACTTTCTGACCAATGCAACAACGCGTGATGTCACGTGCACCTCACACAACGAGTCCCCTCCCCTGTTTCTCACCCTAATTCAGTTTCTGTTTTTCTGACGGTTGACGATTGAAAAGCAGATGGCTCCCAATACATGACTACCAGATCAAAAAACACATCATTTGTGGAATTGCGCCTACTTTACGTACCGTAGCTAATAAATACAATGTCAAATAATTATTTCCCCATCAACACTATGTTATCCTATATAATATTATATTTATAATATCATAATTTTAAATAATAATTTTATTAATATATATAATTATTTATAATATATTTATTTTGATAAAATTATTATAAATAATTAATAAATTATATATATATATATATATATATATATATATATATTTTAAAATTTAATACAACAACACCATATCATAACATTACTGTCCAATTCATTTTAAATTTTGTTACATTTATATTGTAGACAGTTTGATGCTTATTTGGATGATACAATGAAGAGTATATTTTTAGAATTATTGAAGGGATTTAATTTCCAGTGACATTTAAATTACAATAGAAGATATTCTAATCATTTACATAAAAAAAAAAAAAACAAAGAAAAATAGATTAATAAACTTAAGCATTTAATTATTTGTGAACTGAGATATGAGAGTATAATTAATGTCCTGTTAATATATTTATATTTACAAACAAATATCAAAAATTGATATTATTCGTGATAATCTTCTCATTCATCATATACTTATCTGCAAGCATATTGGTTGAATGACAATTCCAAATGCCCGTAAGTTGAATGCCAAAATTCCAAACCAAATTGAACGCCTTCACCCCCCCCCCCCCCCCATTAGAAGTTTAATATTTATGGACCATAGAATATGAAGTAACTCTTTCATTTTAACTTTCACCATACAAGAGAAGAAAAACTAGAACAGATGTAATATCTTTTGTTGAGATGCAAACATGCTATAAATATTTAGACATCATGATTTATTAATGATATCATAATTTAGTGAAAAGAAAGGGGGGAAAAAGATGGATAATTTAGTGAAAAGAAAGGGGGAAAAAAGATGGAGAAGTTGCTTGAAGTGATGAATTCCAAAAAATTTAGACCTCAAAACTCAATGCTTTGAAAAATATGAAATATCCGTAGAAGAATTCAGTAAGATAAAAATCCCACAATTATTAGGAGCCAGGAGGGGTCTCCCTATCATTAGATAACAAAAAAAAAGTAGAATTTTGCAAAAGTTGGGCAAACCTAAAAATAACTAGTGGGTCCTATTCACATGCAGCCTGCCAAAATGCAATCTGAATGAAGGAGTTAAAAAGTGGCATTTACGCGCAATTTGATGTGAAATTGGAATAATCAGGTTGTCATTTTTTGGCATGTTTCTGATGATATTTTGTTTTCCTTCGATTAGTTAATTATTTCCCATTTCGTAATGCCACTTTTTCATCTTCTAATTAATTTGTTCCCTACTAGTTAAATATCCAATAGCAAATGAGTTTCGGATTAATTGGCTGTTTCCATTTAGCTCATAAAAGCGTACCCCAAATCGAGATGACTGGACAAGAAAGAAAGAGGAACTGGATTCTGTTATATTGTGCAAGAAATGCAAAGTACTGATGATGAAGACGATGATGATTACTATCACTTCATTTTGTGTGTTTAATTCACATGATCCGATAAGATGGGTAAAGATCCTCTCTTATCCACTAATTACAGTTAGTTTCCACTAATGATGAGTCGACCACTTTACACGTTTGATTCTTTCAAGCTTAGGTGAGGAAGGCTACAGGATTATGTATGTGGATAAACAACCTTTCTTTATGTCTATAAAAATTTATTTTCCAAGCTGTAAGTGCTAACGCATACCATTAAAAAAAAAAAAAAATGCTCTCTTGGAATTACGTATACCCAACCATTGGAGTTGGCAAACGAAAGATAAATTTTTGATTAGATAATTTTAAGTTGAGTTCATTTTGAATTTTTTTTTTTTTTTAAGCAGATTGAATCACTTTTAACTTTAAATTTTTTAAAAATAAAAAAAAATATATTTTTTGAAGTTAATTATTTAAATAATTTAAATTGGACTAAGTTGATTCTTGGATCAGATTAAATTTGAATTGAATCATTTCAAATCTCTTCACTTTTAAATCAAATAGAATTGCTTTCAGATGAATTCAAATCGAATTAGAAATTGTCATCTCTACTAATCATATCCGATCTTATAGATATTTCTTTAGTTCTATTAGCCAAGCTAGCCCATTTCAAGCCAAGCCAAACCAAAAATTATTATGTTTGCATGATGCAAATCAAAGAAAGGGGAATGCACATCATTGAAGCACTTAGATATTCATTTGAGGGAATTCTGATGAAATTCGTTTGCCTTTAATTTAAAAATTCCCACTATACCTTCAACAAAGATGAAAATGAAAATGGGTTTCGATTTTCCAAAGATTTTATTCCTCTTTCGGTCCCTATTTCCTTACCATCTTAATAGGGTAATTATATATATCTAATTTGGTATTCTAAGAAAATGAAATCCTGGAAAGTTTCGTCCTCTACCATCCATATCTATCTCCTCAATAGATATTTTTAAAGTTGTTAAGCTTGGAAGCTGGACATGTGATATACATGACCCAATGGATTATACAAGCATGGTTTTAGTATATGTATAGGAAGTGGAATTTCTGGCACTTGAGGCAATGTGTGCTTTTTATGAGAACCTGTAATAGGAGAAAGAATAAATTTTTTGGTTAGACAATGAATTTCTTTTGTCGTTTTAATTTATAAGTTTACATCTTCTCTGTAAAGAAAGAAAATAAATGAATATCTCAAGAAAGGGAGGGTGTTTGTGCCTGTTTTTGTGTGTTTTGAGTTTTTTCCCATGTGGGAATAAGTAGGGACCGATCCAGAATTTTATTTTTTGGAGGGGCCAAGATTTATAATAAATTTTATAATTGACAGAATGTAGCAGTTATTTATATTTATTGCTCATTGTTTTATTTATCATAAATAGAAAATACATTATCTTTGTCTCTAAATTTTAAAAATATGCTATCAATTAATTTTTTTAAACTAAATATATTTTATGTAAATAAGTTTGATTTACTTTCAAACACTTATTTTCATCTTTAATCTTACTGCGCATATTTGATTTGAGATTCATCATCTACTTGATACGACTATATTGATTGTTATATTTTGATCTTAATAAAGTTGAATATATCATATAGGTAAGTTTTTTCATCATTGGAATTTTTTTTTTTTTGAGAAGGCGTCAGCTGGTATAGTTTGGAGCCATCATAACCCTCATTGGCGACTGGATAATATGATACGATAGGCGTATCCGTAAATTTGCTCTCCCACCAAAAAATATAAAAAATATCACGCGGCCGTCCATATTTAACGCGGGCCAGGCCTTTTCTCCTTCTCTCAGACTGGATGGATAGAAAGTAAACGATGCGGATGGCCTTAAATTGGTTGGCGGATTCCTTACTACTAGAGTGGGACCCAATTGTCCTTGGCTTTAATGTAGCTCTTTTGAAGTTTTAGCTTAGAGCAAAAAAACATAAAAAAATCGCATCAGTATTCATTGCTTGCTCGGATGAGAATAACTTAATGATATAATTCTTGCAATCGAATTCTAATTTCCAGTGAGTATACATCCATTTAATTATTAGTCAAAGTTATAATATGAATAAAATGAATCTTAAAATAACTTTACTTCTTTATAATAAATATTTGCTTATGTTCATGTATTAATTTTGCAGATCTTACTCATGTCTGGTCTTCAAAGATAGAAGGGTTTGTGTATTATAGAGTCTTAATAACGTATTTTTATGAATTCTGATTTGGCAACTATATATGTTTTCTCTTATCATTATAATTAATATTTTGACTTTTCATAATGTAAATTTTGGGAATAACGAAAATAAGTTTGCTTCAGGTCCATATTTTATTCGAGACACGTTCGTGTCTATGGTGTTGTAAAAAAAACGGGATTGAGTTGTAAAAAGAGCGGAAAAAAAGTTTCAAATTGCATATTGAAAAGGAAAGATTTTGTTTATGCGGAAGAATTTTAATAATTCCTATTAAGTATTTAAAATAAAAATATTTAACACTTAATTTTTAAAATTTCTTTAAAAATATATTTTTAAATGTATTTGATAATATTTTTATTGAAAAAAATTACTAATATCATTATTGTCACTATCCAATCACAATACAATTACCATAACTATCACCACTCTTATCAAGAAGGCAATCAATTAAAAACATCACCAACATCATTATCATTAGTATCACTTATAATTCATATATACTTTTATTTAATTTAATATTTGATAAAACTAGTAATAACTGAATTCTTAAAGTTTTTAATGTTAAATTGCTTAACTTTAATATTAAAATTATTCCTCTTCTAATTTTTTAGCACTTAATTTTTAATTTTACCATTCATCACATTAAGTATATTATACATTTAATAAAAACATGATAATTAAATTATTTTTAAAATAATAAATATGATGGATCAAAAAAGTGATAAATATAAGTGTTTTAACACTTGTAAACATAAAAAAATATTATAATAATTTTAATTGATAGTCATATTATAATGATTATTTAAATTTTCAATCAAAACTATTATAATAATTTTAATTGATAGTTATATT
Organism: Omphalea diandra; assembly: GCA_949677035.1. Taxonomy (NCBI): domain Eukaryota; kingdom Viridiplantae; phylum Streptophyta; class Magnoliopsida; order Malpighiales; family Euphorbiaceae; genus Omphalea; species Omphalea diandra. Next base: position 35,590 of record CATIWR010057111.1, on the reverse strand, counting down.
ATAATGATTATTTAAATTTTCATTCACTTATTAATGAAAACTTAAATAAATATAAGCAAATGTTGGTTGTTAGAAATTTAGATGTGTTTCAACCAACTTATAAGATGAAACAAGAGCGCAAATTAAATTAGATAAGGAAAAATATAGTGTGACTTTGGCCCTTTTTTTTTTTTTTTTTTTGAGGGGGAGAGGGATTTGAATATAATTTTACAACATTGAGGATGATTATGGCACCATTGAATCAAGAATTCAGTAATTTGTTATGATTTATCTGAAAGGGGTTTAATAAAAAAAATTCAATTTTAAGAAATTTTTTTTAAAAAAAGTGTGCTTGTTTTCTAATAGTAAAAAATTAAAAGATATTCTCCAATTTATTTAATAAATATTTATATTAGCAAACTATATTATAATTTACAATATACATAAAGTTTTTTTTTTTTTTTGAGTTGATACACAAAACACTAAAAGATAATTTTTTAAAAATGACTTACAACCACAAAAATTAAATTTTGTAGCCTATAGATAATTTTCCCAATGATTTCCTATGCAATATTATGATAAATATATGTTTGTCCAGTATTATTTTGCTAACGATGATTAAATTGCTAAAATTTCTTTATTTGATAGGGTTAAGATTGGATTAATTTTGTGACACCTTAAACAATTGAATTAACTTTACAAATTAAGATATATGTTAGCTTTTTTTAATTAATCCAAATTTTTTTGAAGAAAATTATGTTTCAATTAATTAACTTTTAAGGTTGAACTTGGCTTGTGGAATATCAATGTAAGAAAGAAAATATGAACAGATAAAAAATGGGGCTGATGCCAAAGTATCCATCCCGAGGTTCGACTGGGGCCATGGCAACTATAATATAATCCAAAGGATTTTGGCACGTAAAAAATGATGATACAAACTAGTCAAGAAGAAAACATGAAGAAATAAATTAAATGTCTGTATTCATTCCATGTTCACAGAAAAATTCCATGTTCATGATTAGACTGTATTCATTCCATGTTCACAGAAAAATTCCATGTTCATGATTATTGTGAAGGACTTTATGCACACTGTGAAGCGGGGTGGGGGAATCCACCCATGGCCTGCTCAGGAGTGAGTAATACACTTTCAGTCTTTAATATATATATATATATACATTGTATAATGTAAAATATTTTAATTCTATAATTTAATATATTCAATATTTTAAAGTAATTTAAAATAAAAAATATGAAATTGAATTCTTTGTGGAGGAAGAGACGAAAATAACTTGAGGAAGACAAGGCGGAGGACAAGCGAGAGCCCCACACCATTGCCATTCTATGCCACCCATTAAACCTTTAACTGAGCAAATTTTCATCTCAATAAAAAAACTTATTGAACTAAATTAATTCAGTTTTTCTTATAGAATTTTTTTGTGAGTTTAGTTTAATTTTGACTTTTTAATATCAATTATTTTAATTTGATTTAATTTTTATGGTTTAAAATCAAATGAATTGAATTAACTAAATCACAATTGAATCAAATCAAATCATTTCTAACTAATTTTGAAAACTTATCATTTATATTAAAAATATATAAATATTTATTAAAATTTCATTATTTATACTAAAAATTTGAAAACCATTTTTTAAAAAATTGATTTAAATGGAATCAAATCAATTAAGTTTACTTTGATTCTTATATTAGATTCGATTCAATTTGGTTTGCTTTTGTTTACGAAATTTGATTTTTGATTTTTGATTCTATTTAGTGTGGAATGAAATCGAACTGACCATTTGTTCACTCTAATGAAAATGAGTTTATATAGTAAGAGTATAGGCAAAATTGAATAATACTGTTTAGACCGTGTTAAAAATTGCTACTGTAAAAATCTAATTTTGTTTATTAAACTACCATATTTTAAGATCTTAAATTTTTTTTTTATCAATAGGTATTAACAAAAATTTTTTAATATTAATTTCCTTGAAAATTAACTTTTACTTACAAAACTTATGCTGAAAAAATGTGCAATCAATTAGAATTACTTTTAATTTTTGCGCTAAAATTGACTATTAGCGATATCAATGTCAAACATACCCTAAATCTTGAAGTAACTTTTTTTAAAAAATGATTTTAGTTATCAATATATTTAGTTGTAAATATTTTTTTAAAATATAAAATCTTATCATTTAATTATTTAATTAATTTATAAAAATATAAATATTATGTAATATATCTTATAATAATTTTGAAATATAATTATTCAAAACAATTAAAAAAATATAGTATATTAATTATCCATATTTCATGCTATGGTATAAGATTATTTTTAAGGAAAATTATAGGCTTACTTTCTACTTTAGAAAAAATTAATATTAGGTTTTTTATTTATCCAAATTATTAATATATATAATTAATTTTAGTCTCAAATTCAGTTTTGGATGAGTATTTGTCATTCATCAAGTAACTGTATTATCAACATAATATTTTTGACAAATGATGATATAATATATTTTTATTTTTCCATATGATAAACTAATAATTAAATACTTAATTTTTCAATTAACCAAAAAAAAAATACTGATAGTTTAACAATATAGGAAGGTCTTCACATAAAAATAATTTAGAAAGTTTTTCACGAAAAATAATTTAGAAAGTTTTTCACATGAAAACAATTTAAAAAATTTAACAATATAAAAGTTTTTTGCTTTTGTCCTTTTTAGTACTTTAATTAAAAAATAAATATTTAGTTTCTTATATAATAAAAAAATTTTAAAAACCAAAAAATAAAAAAATCCAAGAAAGAAAAAAATAAAACTATAAATTTTCTTATTTTTATCAAAAAATATATTGTTATTAAAATTTATTCAAATAATTTAATCGTAATTATAATTGTAATTTCTATTAGTTTATTTACTTGAAAAGATATAATTTAGATAATAATATATTATACAGTAATACTATATTATAAAATAATAATAAATTTTTATCTGTTATTGATATATTGATTTTAATATGTCAACTAATTAACTAAGTATTTAATAAAATAAATATTAAATTTATTTAAATCATACTAAATTTATAAAAATATATTATTATAATTACTGTGCACAAGGTGCAGATCTACAATTAGTATTATATTACACATGCAGATATAGCTTAGTGATTACGTGCAACCAGCGAAAAATGAAAAATCTCAAGGTTAATTCTCTCCAATCATTATTATAGGGAGAGTTATTAGAAGAATATGTTTACACATACTATATAGCTCACAATATTATTTCAAGCCATTAAGCCTCCTACAAATTACAAAAAAATTGCGTTAATTAGGAACAATATATTCATTTTGTTTATTTTTGAATATTTCTAATAACTATGATAAATTTATTTATTTTTACATTTTGAGATAAAAATAATTTTAACGTAACAAATGGGTCAAATTGAGTCATTTGAAATTGTAGATGGATCAAGTTATCATATCAAAATATTAAAAAAATTCAAGTCATTTGGAGTCCATTTCAAAATTTCATAATATTAATTCTTAAATAAATATTATTTTAATTTTATAAATTTTAAATATTTAATAATTAAAATTAAATCAAATTTAAGTTAAATTAGGATCAAATCAGTTTGATTGGATAAATACATTGGATTGAGTTAATTTTAAATCGAAAAATTTTGTCTTCTACGATTTTAAATTGGATTAACTTTTTTTATAGAGTTGAGCCGAATTGATCAAAATGAAAAAAATGAATCAATATAACTGATTCCATTAACTTGGGATTAAAGTTTAGTTAAATTACATTGAAAGCTAAGCCAAATTCTTTAAAGACTATTTTATAAATTGGGTTTTCTTAATATATAAACTTTTATAAACCAAATACTAAAACTCAATATATTCAAATTACAAGAATTTCACAATCAAACATATCATTATAATAGCTAAAAGATTTTAAACTCAACATGACATGAGATATTTGTGCTTCACTAATGTGTATTTCACAAATTCTAAATTATTTACTATTATTCTTTATTACAAATATTATAATGGATTTTTTATTTTTTCAGTAACCATTCCACATTTAAATTTGAATTAAAATTAGAAATAATTATTGAATATATTTTAATTATATTATTTTCATCATGTTTGATCTGCTAGAATATGTACCACTCCACATTTAAATTTGAATTAAAATTAGAAATAATTATTGAATATATTTTAATTATATTATTTTCATCATGTTTGATCTGCTAGAATATGAATTAAGGAATAGTAGAAGAAAAAAAAGAAAAGAAACATGAAAATTGAATAGAATAGATAGTGAAAGATCAAGATACAGTCTTGAATATGCTGTTGATATAGTAATTAATATATTCACAGGCGAATGGTGATGGAAAATCATTTGCTTCTGCGTATAGTGTATACTCCACAATCACAAGGGATTCATCGTTGATCCCATTAAAATGATGAAAGCCTTCTCCGTGCGAGGGAGGTCTATACAACGTGCACTATATAATTTTATAATGATGGATATACCTCACTATTTTCTAAAATCCTTCTTAAACCTGATTAAATGCCTAGGTGGGCCTTAGTTCAATTAGCCCAACTTGTCTAGTAATGTGAGAGAAAAGCCGAATTTGTTTGGGTTGAAAATAAAAATATATGCAACCAACAAAATAAAGAATTTTTTTTTCTCATAGAGTTTAATAAATCGAATCAACAGCAGCAAGAGAGATTTACTTAACAGGCTGCATGTAGGTAGGTTAATGGAGTTAAAGAATGTAATGAAATGAGTGTAAATAATTAAAAATAAAATATTACATTCACTTTGTTTGAAAGTGCAATTTTAATGAGAAGGGAAAATGAATATAGATTAACTTTTTACATCTTTTAACCTAATAAACTCATTTTTTTTTAATCTCCAATTTGAGTAGACAATGGAATCAAAAAGTGTTAAAATAAAATATATTATAAGACATATAATTTTGATAATTTCTAAATATCCAATGCAATATTTTATATCTTGAAAATAATTGTCAATTTAATATTTTTTTTAGTTAACTTTCTCTCATATTTTAAAATTATCAAACAAGATTAATATTATTGTTTTTTTAACTCTATATTATTTTTTTAAAATTCTCAAATAAGACAAGGTTAATTAACATTTTATTACTTTATATTGCATTTATTATTCTATCCTTATCATCGCTTCCAAAACTCCTGCAAAGTCTAAGCCTATATCCACCATGAAGCAATCTAAACGAATTTACTAAATGGAGATACAAGATCCAAAAGTTAATCCAAAATATGGAGAAGATTATGCCATATAAAGCCTATTCCTTCTATTTCTTAGTAAGCTTCGACTGCGATTGGGTTCAAAGTTGCACAACAGGGTAGAAAAAACGTCAGCATGACTAAGCCGAAGCTCATAAATCATTACTAAAGGAAAGCATGAGAAGATTCACACTATGGTGTTCTTTTTTTTCCTGGTCCAGTTCCTTACCTTTGAAATTGCTTGCACCAACTAAAGGAAAGCTTTACTGTACTGCTATGCAAAACGTGCCAATCTGACCAATGCGTACCTTGGATGTATATGTGTGTCGCCGTCTATGATGTGATTCTGTGTACTTTCAAACCCTTTTTACCATTTAGTGAACAATCCTCGAGAAGGAAGGGTTAAAAAAAAAAATGTCACATTGTGGATCATGATCTTAAGAAAATCTACAGTGCAACTCATAATAAACAAAGACACAAACAGATTTTGGATGAATAATTAGGTATTCAAAAACTATGAGTTCTCCCTTTTATATATAGATCAGATATAATCAATCAAATCTCACAATTACAATACTAATTTCTCCTTATTTATAATAGTAAAATTATCTCTCAAAAGTCAATCAAATCCTACAATTATAACACTGATTATTCTCTATTTACAACGACAATATTATCCCTTAGTTATTGCTATTTTATCTCAATTACAACGGGAGAATAATGCATCATGATCTCTTAATTATAGGAGATAAAATTTATATAAGATATCATTGACACCCCCCCTCAAATTGATGCTGGTGAGTCTAGCAGCATCAATTTATTTACAAAACACTGATGGTGAGTACGAGTGAGAGGTTTTGTGAGAATATTTGTAATTTGATGATCTATAAAGATATGTGAAAGAGTAATAAAACTTTTGTCAAAAGCTTCATGAATTGAGTGACAATCTATCTCAATGTGTTTGGTTCGTTCATGAAATACAGGATTTGTCACAATCTAAATAGCACTTGTATTGTCGACATGGAGAGGAGTAGGACTAGATTGCAAATAACCTAATTCAGAGAGTAAGCCACGTAACCAAATAATTTCTCGACAAGCAGAGGATATAGCACGGTATTCAACCTCAGCGGAGGATTTGGATACTTGTTCTTGTTTTTTACACTTTCAAGAAATTAAAACATCACCCAAATATATACACTAACCCGTAGTAGAACATCGCGTATTGGGACATCTAACCCAATCTGCATCACTATAAACAATGAGATGAAGAGATGTACTACATAGAAAAAAGAGCTTGCGACTAAGAGTACCAAGAAGATAGCGAATAATGCGTTTAACCGCCACCATATGTAAATGACGTGGTGAAACCATAAATTAACTTACTAAATTAGTTGCAAATGATATATCTGGTCAGCTAATAGTAAAATAAACAAGACTCTCAACTAGTTGTCGATATAATGTTGGATCTTGGATGGGATCACGTTCATTTTGTCAATATTTGACATTAACTTCCATAGGTGTATCGATAGGAGTAGAATCTTGTAAGTCAGCCAAGTTAATGATGTCATGAAAATACTTATGTTGGTTTGCAAAGATTCATTTGCTACTTCTGTGAATTTCAAGCCCTAAACAATAAACAAGAGATCCAAGATCTTTCATGTAAAATGAAGCATGTAGAGAGGCTTTAAGTTGTTGAATCTCACCAATGTAAGTGCCAGTGATAATAATATCATCCACATAGACAAGCAAGATAACAATACGTAGTGCAGTCTTGCGTAAAAATAAAGAGGGATCATATTGGTTTTGCACAAAGGAGAGGTGAATAAGTGTTTACCAAAATTTCTCAAACCAAGCACGAGAGGCTTGTTTGAGCCTATATAATGAATGTTTCAAGAGACAAACATCTAGAACATTAGAAATCTTCAACCCGGAGGAGGCCTCATGTAAAATCCCCATGAAGAAATGCATTTTTTAGATCCATCTGGTAGATGGGCTAATCCTTAAAAGCTGCAATAGCTAAAATTGTACGAATAGTAGTCATTTTAGCAACTGGAGCAAAAGTTTCCTCATATTCTATCCCATATTCTTGACGATTGTCGAGAGCTACTAGCTGAGCCTTATATTAATCCAAAGATCCATTAGATTTTAGTTTGATAGAAAACACCCATTTACATCCAATGTGAGTGATAGAGGATGGACAAGGTACTATATCCCAAGTATTATTTTATTGTAAGGCATCAAGTTCCTCCTGCATAGCTTGTTTTCAACAATCATGCTTTATAGCTTATGAGTAAGAGGTAGGCATAGTAGCAGAGGATAGTGTTGCAATTAAAGATGTATGATTATGAAATCTCTCTGGAGAATAGTCATACTTGTCAAGAGGTCGAGAGATTCGAATGGACTGTCGAACTGTTGGAATGGTGGTGTCAGTTACTGGTGCCAGAAGGGACTCATGAGAAGGGCCATTAAGATGGTCCTCATTCCTGCTTCGCCTTGCATACACAATACCAGGCCTAAATCCTGTGATAGAATCATGAGAAACAATATTAGAAGAATTGACCTCATCCTCAAAGGCAGGAAGAACATAATGAGAAAGAAAGTGTGAGGTGACATCATGGAAGGAAAAAAATATTGTTGGTTAAGAAAGATAACATTATGAGAAATACGAAGTCGTTGAATAATGGGATCATAACATAGATAACCTTTTTGATGTGATGCATAACCAAAAAAAACACATCACACAAATTGAGCAGAGAGCTTAGTTCTTTCATGAGGCAGAAGAAGAACAAAACAGACATATCCAAAAGGATGTAAATGAGTATATTCAAGTTATTGATTATGGAGACGAAAATATGGTGTTTGATGGTTAAGAGTAGGGGATGAAAGTTTATTTATCAGATGTACAACAGTATATAGAGCCTCAACCCAAAAATGTGATGGAACAAAAGATTCAATAAGTAAGGAACGCACCACATCGAGAAGGTGACGATTTTTTCTCTCGACCACTCTATTCTTTTAAGGTGTATACTAACAACTTCTTTGAGAAATAATTTCTTTATGTTGAGGTGCATACTGACAACTTCGTTGAGAAATAATTCCCTTTTGTTGAAGAAAATCTTGAAATTTTTGAGACATATATTCCCCCCAGAATCAGATTAAAAGATTTTGATACCTCAAAAATATTGATTTTCAATCAAAGCTAAGAATTTTGAAAGCAATAAAAAACTTCATGTTTGCGTCACAAAAAAATATATCCAAACAAAGTGATTGTGATCATCAGTGAAAGTGACAAAGTATTTATAATAAGCATGAGATATGACTGGTAAAATCCCCCATACGTCACTATGCACTAAATCAAAACAATGAGATGAATGATTATGATGAGATGGGAAAGGAAGAGTTTTGCTTTTGGCCATTTTACAACTAGAACAATCAATAGTGACATCTTTAGCTGAAAAAGAAATTTTATTGCTCAACATCCCAGATTTTAACATTGACAGAAGAGTTTGATCATTTGGATGACCTAACTTTACATGTCATAATTTGCAATCACGTTTAACAGAATTACAAAATAAGAAAATCACACTTATTGGCTTAGTTGGTGCAACAAGATAAAGAGGAAAGAGTTTGCCCCATTTAGGTCCTTCTATTATTATCGTCCCTGACACCAGCTCCTGCACAACACAATCAGAAGGAGAAAAAATAACTTGGCAATTATTTTTTACTATTTGTCCAACAGAAAGAAAATGAGCAGATAAGTCAGGAGAAACAAAAACATTTTACAAGGATGAAGAGGAAGAAATATCACCAACATAAGTGATGGGAAGATGATTCCCATTAGCAGTCTCACTTTACAAGTCACTATCATATTTTTTAACATTAATAAGAATATCAGATGAAAGAGTCATATGGTTTGAAGCTGTCGAGTCAAAAAGCCATAATTTAGAAAGTGTGGTATTTTTACCAGTAAGTTCAAGGGCAAAAAGAGCTTATATAATCATTTGTTAAACATACTCTTGAGTAAGAGAGGGGATTGTTGGCTGAGAGGAAGAGGCAGTAACCACAACAAAAGGATCATTCATAATATTGGTAGTAGAAGTGTGAAAGGCACGAGGATTGTGACTCTGGTGACGCTTCTGACATTCTGAGATAATGTGTCCTTTAACTTTACAATAGTTGCAAAATTTTTGAGGACATTGATTTGCAATGTGACCGAATGCCTTATAACTGTAACATTGAGTATTGCGTAGATCGTGAACATGTTATTTACCTTGAGCAATATAGGCAACATTAAGAATATTAGTAGAACTTTCTTTTTAATCCAAAGTGGCTCGAGTCAAAAGATATTGCTCTTCCCTAAGAAGTTCATTCAAATAGTCATCTAAAGATGGAAGAGGAATCCGGTGCAGTAAATTTGAACGGACAAGTTCAAACTCAGATCGAAGTTTCATTAAGAATTGATCCCTTTTACTAGCCTGATGAAGAGTTTGAACATCTTTTAAAGAGCTAGCAGGAACAGAAGCATACATGATAACTGTGTATTCTGTCCATAAGATGATAAACCTAGTGTAATACTCCTGAATCAACAGATTACGTTGAGTGTAAATTGAAATGTCGTACTCCAATTGAAAACGTTTGGCCGAACTTTTTTTTATCATAAACCTTCTTGAGATAGTCCCACATAACTCTGGTTGTCTTGTACGGTCACAAATTGACAGCAATAGCTGGTTCTATAGTTGTAATAACCAGCTCTTGATTCGAGCATTTTTGGCGTCCCAATCAACAGATTTGGTGGGATCAGCAGACCTAGAGTTGGTTCCATCAATGTGTCCTCATAGTTACTTCCCTTGAATATAAATCTGAAACTGAAATTTCCAAGCAAGATAATTCTTACCAGAGAAATTGACACAAACGATTTCTACTTTATCCATGACTGAAATTCTGAAAGAAATTGCCAAAAAAATAGCCTAAAGGTTCAAATCAAGAAGTTACCACTTATTTCCAAAAACTAACTAAGAAAAAAAAACTCACAATTTCACAAAAGAGTGGCTCTAATACCATAACAAAGTAAAACACAAACACAGATTTTGGATGAATAATTGGATGCCCAAAAACTATGAGTTCTCTCTTCTATATATATATATATATATCAGATATAGTCAATCAAATCTCATAATTACAACACTAATTTCTCTCTATTTACAACAGTAAAATTATCTCTAAAAAATCAACCAAATCTCGTAATTATAGCACCAATTATTTCCTATTTACAGCAACAATATTATCTATTAATTGCTGCTATTATACCTCAATTATAGAAGAAGAATAATACATCATAATCCCTTAATTATAGGAGATAAATATTATACAAGATATCATTGACGACTCATAGCATTTATCCCTAGTTGATGTCGCAGCATATTGATAAAGCCGATCCCAAGTTTCTAACCATCCAATCTATTCTATTCCTGCGACATCCTATTGTACATTTTTTTTTTAATTTCAAATTTTTGTTTTCCTAGAGATAGATAAGGTTAAATTTAATACTTGCATAGATTTGAAGCTTTGAGATTTCTACTCGATTTGAGAATATCTCGGGTAAACTTATTAAACTCAACTGACTCGTTAACAAAATTTTTTAGACTCCAATAAATCATTTTGGCCGGATAATAGCCTGTTTATGATAATAGAGGAGTGATATAACAACAGGGAAGTGTAAAGATGCTATTGCTACCGTTTTAACGCTAAATGGTTAGGTCGAGTACAGTGCTTTCCCTGGCCGAGCCGGAATCCCCATTCTAAGGGGCAGGCAAAGACCGAAGGCCGCGATCCCTATAGGACAGCGAGGAGAGGGTCCGACAATAGTACCACAGCAGTCGAAATAGTTTGTTCCCTTCCGATAACACGCACCGTAAACCATCTTCGGTCTTCGCAAAGGGAACGAGGAAAATGAGCAAAAATTTTGGAAAAAAAACAGCTGCTGAACCCTAGGCAAAAAGGACAAAGGGCAAGAGATAGGCCATGTCCCTCTGAATCCTTCCGCTATGCTTAAATTTCATACGATGGAAGCAGTAACTGTTAAGAAAACCCTAGAGTATTGGTTGATAGCAAACATGGTGCAACTTGGATATTGGTCTTTCGTTATGTGTTTTTTTGTTTACGGGCCAGTGAGTGCTATTTTAGAACCTGTCTTCTCTCGATACTTACTACTGCGTCATGCCTTCCAACCGAAAATCTAGATTCTTGATTGGCTTATCTTTTTATTGTAATTATATTTTATTTGCTTGAATGATTATTAAGGCTTAGGAAAAGTATCACGTTGCCACAAGCAACACTTCTGATACGGCTAATAATTCAGCTAACAGCAGCCATCCAGCTCACAACAGCAGCTAATTCTATTTCATAATTAGCTAGTTTGTTAATTTGTTAGTTATGGTTGTTAGATAGTTGGTTCATTCTGTGTAATTCTCAATAATACTTCAACTAGCAGGGTGCCATGGCAACAAATTGGGGTATGAGCTTCGCACCGCCTTTACCATTCTTTGATTTGTTTCACTCTCTTTAAACTATTTTCTTTATTTGTCTACTAGCGATGAACTAGAAAAAGAAGACGAAAAAACGTTTTTGGGTTACAACAATACTTCTTTTGATATTTCATAAAACCCTAATAACTAAACGATTTTTTTCCCCTTTTTTTTCCATATTTATATTTCGGTAAGAATACTTTTGAATCAGCTTATGAATCAATTAAAATAAAATTTATTTACAAAGTTTATTCAAAAAATTAATAATTAAGGAAAAAAAACATCACTTAAATTATTTTTTTTATTTAGTTCAAGTGCCTATGTCTTGAAAAGCAATGGCACACAATCCCATCTTAAATTAAGTTATATAACATAATAATAATAATAATAATAATAATAATAATAATATGAGTGTAAATTTTTTTTTGTATAAGACAATTTTCATTAATAATCAATAATTTGTAATGCTCAAGCAAGCTCATACTCACACATAATAAATTTTAACTTATATTCTCCACTCCTTTATGTTGTTTGTGTAGTAGGCTATCACATTTGTACAGTTATTCACTAAGATCTGAGCATATTAAACAAGAAGTTAGTAATCCATTTTGCAGTTTTTATTTAATATTTTTATGTTATTTTATTTAGAAATTTTCAAAATATATTTTATATAATTTTCTAATATTAGAAGATCTTATGTCTCATCATTAATTTTTAAAATACAAATGAATTAATAATTTTGTTAATTGATATGATTTAAATTTATTAATGTGAACTTAATATTTTTTATAATTAATCTTATTATAAATAATATTATTTTAATGATAACTTTTAAATAATCTGCAATAAAATCATAACCAATATTTTTTTTTCAATGAAAAGTTTTAAACAGTGTATTATTGTAATGAATTTATTGTGTATCTTTGCATACAAGAACAATATATGCATCAATTACTTCTATATTAAAAAAAAACTGAATTATTAATTGTTTAAAATAGAAAGCCAAATAAAGATATAGTCAAAACTCTAATTTTCTCTCTAATTTATATATAATATCATTTGTTCCGAATTTATCACGGCTACAATTTGCTTCCAAATGCACATTCATAACTATCTACACAAAGTAACTTTTCCATAGCTGGCAAGCATTGCACTCATCAGAAACAAAATAAAAAAAAAATAAAGGTTTGTCATTCAAACATGTAAATGGTTTCAAATCCACATTTATTGTAAAAAAAAAAAAGAGAGAGAGAGAAGAAAATTCACATTGAGTGAGCTGAAGTCCACATTCCACACAATCAAAAACAATATCATTTTATTTCTAAAAAAATAAATATAAGGATGCATATGCTTTATAAAAAGAAATGTTCTTTTTCTCATTGAAGGTCGGTGCCTTAGGTGCAATGCTCGAACCAATGCGTATAAGAAATTATAAAACTAAAAAAATTACAATGTTGGGATAGTAATTGAGTTGGGAATCTTGAAAGTTGAATATGTGAAAGTTACATCTGATGCGGTCCACAACTGATTAGGATCCATAGATGGTGGAATACTCGCTCAAATGCGGTCCACAGCCGATTGGGATCCATCTATTGTGGAAAAGAGGAGAGATTCCAACTGGATACAAAGACCTAAAAGTCCCTTTAATAGATATGTTATCATTGTCAACTAGCAAGGCCCGCTCAATAGGTATAGAGGTTTTAGATAAAACAATATATATATATATATATATATAGATTTTTTTTATTAAAAAATAAAATTTTAAAATAAATTAAACTATGTTTTTCTATATTGGATTTTTTAAATTAGATAAAAGGAAAAATATAGGCTTTCTTATAACAATTTCACTTTAAATTTTTTTAAAAAAATTTGAGTGCGCCTAGGGCCGGAACTGTCGACTAGGGTAACCTGTGCAGAAAGGGAACAGAGAAGTTGGGTAAGTATGAACTCCTTTTTTAAAAAAAAAAAAAATTTGTCTGCATGTCTTCTCTTACCATTCATTCGGTAATAGAATTTGATTTTGACTTATTGCCCTATGATAAGAATAATTCCAAATTCAAGGCCTAAGTTTAGTGTTGTTTTATTTTATCAGTAAGACTGAAGACTAATTTTTTTATCTTTTGAAGCCGCAATCTGCCTGTGTTCTTGCAGGAAAACAGATTTGGTGCCCAATGCCTCAAACAAATGGTGCGCTTCAATTGCCAGTTTATTATTATCATTATATGCAAAGTTGATAATTTGTGGTTCCCCAATTCTGCCCTACTTGTGCAGATTTTTCATACTTGTGATCCCCATGTCCGCTTTGCATTGCATATTTGCATGGTTGATTATTCAACACCTATTCAATATAGTTTCAAACCTTATTAATGATAATTGTGGTTAATAATTTAATTATAGTATATTTTAATTTCTCTCAGTCATGGAAGGAGTGATGCTCGCATAGATTATATACACAAATGGGTTAACTGATACATTTATTTTCGTAAAATTAAGCAGTTTCTTTCCATCAGTTTCTTAAAGTCCTTTTCCATTAGTTCATGGATGAAAGGATTTGTCAAAGCTTCAAAATCAAACTGTATATAGTATCTGTTGCTTGTATTTCTGGTCATCACAAATATTAAAAATTCAGTACTTCTTAGCCTTTTTGAGTTTAGAATTAATGTTAAGCATGTTAGAGACTGTTGAAATGCATCATTTTCATTTCTTAATTAGAAAAATTTTGTAGAAAACAAATAAACTCTGATTTTCCACTTGAATTATTGGGCTCACTTATATAGGTTTAGCAACAACTGACATAGAAAAATACTTTATTATAGAGCTTTTAGGGAACTTTAAAGCTTGAAGAATCATAAAGCAGGAGCTTGTAATTATAGAAAACTAAGAATTATATGGAAAATTTTAGAATTTATTATAAAAAATTTGAAAGCAAGAAATAAAAGATAAAAACCCGATTAAGATAAGTGTGTTGTTATTGTTGTGATTAATTGACTATGATTAGTTGGCATGAATTTTCTATTCATAGAGATTTTCAAGAAACCTCTGAATATCCACTTCCCCACTTATTTACATCTTCATTCATTATTTTTATTTTTTCCCACTATTTTCACTTCTTCATATCTGACATTAGTTGATGACTAGTTATCTTCACTTCATCGACTTCATATCTGATTGAGACTTTTTTTTTTGCAGAATACGATCTCCATGGGCTGTGGGTCTCCATTTGATGTTATTTAATTTTAATGGACAGCTTGAAAATTAAAATATGGTGCGGACAATATCTGAAATACCCTTATTTATATAGTTAAAAAAAGAAAAATTATTGTATTTTAATATTAGGAAAGTTATGAAAATATAATAAAATTTGATTATTGTTGGCGCCATAATTTGATTATGGATTATTTAAATTAATTAAAGTTAATTAAAGCCAATCCTATTAATTAAAAGCCCAAATGAGGGTCAAGCTCAAATATATGTTACACGTAAATGTGAGGAGATATACCGAATTATATATATATATATATATATTGAACTAAACTGAAGCTATAAGAGTTTGATTATGTTCAATTCGATTTAATTAAATTACATGTATTTTAAATTTGATTTGATTTAAATTAGTTTGATTTATTAATAATTTTGATTTATTCATTTTTTTAGGTTTTTATATAAAAATTGAACTAAAATTGAAAATTAGTTTTTTAAATGAAAACCAAACTGATCTAATTTTTGTTAAAGAACTTAATCGAATCAACCAAATTAAATCAACTTAGTCGGTTTTTAATTTGTTCCGGTTTTTGCTCACACCTACACACACAGATATATATATATCTAATAATTAGACTCGTTTATCTCTCATTCTTTTATGTTACAACTTTTTGCATTCAAATTCTCAAGCTGTCAAATTATTTTTTTCACAAATGCTTTACTGTTCTTAGTTGCTTCCTAAATTTTTTAATTCTTCAAGCAATTTAACTCTTTAACCTATTTAGTTTCTCAAGTTCAAAATTTTTTTTTTTTCAAGAAATCGTTATTTAGTTCATCAATATAGTCAGTGATCCAAGAAAAAGATAGAGGTTATTTGTCCTCCACTAAATCTCATGGATAAAAATCAAAATAACACACAATACGATTGAGGTACTATATTTTTCTCATTTACTCAAACAATTTAATGCCAAAAATCCAAGGCATTGTAACATTTTTATATAGTATATCTTTCAGTCAAAATACGACCAATAATTAACTTAAATTTCTATGGATTGGTGAAATATTAGTTTCTTTGAATGGTAAAATTATTATTTCTTTAACATCTAATGCTTTGGACAATTGGGTGGAAGTTGCTTTAATAAAATTAAGGGCGATGTTGATATTGATATTAAAAAGATTTGATTTTGAGAAAAAAATAAAGGAGATTTTTTTTTTTCATAAAATGGTTATAGATTCTTTCAATAAAATTTTATGAGTAAAAAGTTACTATTCATAAAATGTTTAAATATTAATTGCTTTTAAAATTATTTTTTACTCTTAAAATTCTTATTAAAAGAACTTATAATCACTTATTAAAAAAATATCTTATAATTTTAATCACGAAAAGAGATTTATTTTAAAAAAAAAAATAACAATGCTAAACATGCGCTAAATGCGGTCGACACTGATTTCTGAATTATGAAAATATTAAGGAATAAAAAAATAGTAACATGTATGATTTGAATAGATTGGGTAAGCATTTTGTATCATAAAAATAAAAAGATAAGTAAATTGTCACTTTCGATATTGAGGGCGGCACCACCGCCCTGCACGGATGAAGAAGTGAGTGTCTAATCGGTGTTGACAAACAAACTGCCGAAGGATTGTTTATAATTTCTCCAGCTTATGTAAGTATTTTAGTTTGTAAGGTAACCGACGGTGGACCTTTTAAAATATGAACACATAAAGAGTTATAGCTGTGCAATGGAATCTCATGGAAATGACAGAATGCTTATTCTTAGTACTTCTCCATCATGGACAATGACTTATATTCTACTGAAACATTCATTCCATTGTTTTTGGTCATTCCTTCTGCTGTGCAAGTGGAGTCACTGCCTCTACAAACTTTTTTTTTTAGAAAAAAAAATGAAATTTTTTTATATATAAATAGTTGTTTACCTCAATTAGAAATATGTTACTCTCAAGTTTTTGAAAATTCTTTAATTTTCTACATTCTATCAATAAAATTTTTCAATATAATATTTCTTGAATATATATATATATCCTCAAAGTTTCAATTATGAATTTGCCATCACTTCTTCTTCACTCTCTAATGATTAATGTCTAACACAATACTTTTTACTTTTTACATATATTTAAACTGTATATTTACTTTTAAAATAAATATTTCTTCTCTTGCTAAGTTGGAATTTGAAAAGAAAAAAGAAAAATTATAATTTAATTGCAGTTTTAATTATTAATTTATTAAATATTTTATATTCATTAATCATTTACAACTAACCATTACTTGTGGACTATTCATCACTGATCACTTGGTACAGAATGCGACCGAAGCCAAACAATGTCCGATTATATTCAACAACCCAACAAGAAAATGAGTAAGCTAGGCAGACACTTTTTAGCCTGCTCTTATAGGGTATATAATCTCAAAAGCATATTAGTGTTAATAAACTGAATGATTCTAATTAATACAAGTTTGATTGTATGAGGAATTTTAATGTCATATCATTAACCTTTTAAATTAGATTATATAAAAACTTAAATATGGATGTCAAGATATCGCAAAAAAAAACTCTTCTAATTTCTTTAAAAATTTTAATTATATAAAATTAATATGTGTAAATTCATATATATAAAAAAATTGATAAATTCAAAAACCAATATTTTAATGTTATAAAATTTGGACATATTTAATCTCTCTCTCTCTATATATATATATTAATATTAATATTACCTTTTTTGTTCTCATTTTAAATTCATTTAAATGCGTATATATCATCTTAACTAAAAAAAAATAACTAAACAAGATTCATATTACACAATATAACTATCTGACAAAAATAATTATACGTAGGGTTGAAAATATATTTTTAAACTTATTTTAAAAAAATAACTTTAATCAATATACAAATTAAATTAATTTAAAAAATAAAAATAAAACTTGAGATAATAATTTTTAATATTTTTTTCTTTTGTTTTAAATAAACATATAGTATTTATTATAAAAGGATTATCTAAAAGCGTGAGAATAGAAATAGTTTTGATTATAACACCTGCTAACGTGTATCACTTATTTTCCAAACCCTAAAACACTGATATTAAGACTTTGCGAGCCAACACGAAACTCACGCACAGCATAAGTCAATTGTAAAATAGTCGTACATATTTGCCTTTGGCTTTTGAAGCCATTAAAGGACAAGTTAAAGGTCACCGTAGGATTTCTAACTCTGAAAAAAACATAATTATTAGAAGGGATGGTATACATACGATGTTCAAAGATTTTTTTCTTTCATTTTTAATTAACAATTGTTCATAGAGATCATATGATGTGGATGTTAAGGAAATATCAATCTAATTAAAATATGCAAGTTTATTTTTGATATTACTCAATAAAAAATGAATAATAAAATAAAATTATATATTTTATTTTCATTAAAGTAATTATGATACTATTAAAATTTATCATGCCAATTTAATTACGATTCTTTATTTTTATTATTTAAAATTCTAATTAGACAATAATTTTTATAAAATTATGATATATTATAAAATATTAATAAATGTTAATTGTTATTTCTATATTAATTTTTAATTTTTTAATTGATAAATTAAATAAATTATTAAATTTATTTAAAACTTATTATTATACATGCGGCATGTAAATTTATAAGTAATTTTATAAAATTTTTATACTATAATTCGTAGAATATACAAATCAACAATTAATGAATGACTAAATGACTTATCTTTGTGGTGATTGTTTTTATAAACGAAAAATAAAACAATCCGTGTAAACCAACAACTTTTATCTTGCATTTGAGAGGGGACGTAAAATAAGGGAGGAAAAATTTTTGTTCTATTTGAAAAAGGAAGGAAAATACAAAAAGAAAGAAAATAACCATTATTCTACCTCTTTATTCTAACCATTATTTTGCCTCTTTATTTTTCCTTCAAAATGGAAATAAAATATGAGATATTTAAGATATTTCTATGAATTTACAATTCTGTCTATTATCTCTCTAGTTTGTTTTAGTAAGTAAATATTATTTATTTTCTTAAATAAATACTAAAATAAAAAATATATCAAATAACAATTTTCATTTCTTCCATATTTAACTTTTTAAATAAAGAAAAACAAAAAGATAAAAAAATATTTTACCTCTTTTTCCTTCACTGCATAATTTTCCAAACATAAATTTAGTTAGCATCATAATATTTCATTGTGCTAATGAGGTGAAAGAAAACCGCATGACACGATACACGAAACATGAGTTGGCATTAGCCTCGCACAAAAGGTTTATTACGACACATTGCGCATTTGAATTTTTATGTATTTTGTTGAAATAATTATTATAAATCTTTTAAAATTTGACATATTTAATTAAATTATTTTTTATATTTTAAAATTATACACAGCTATCCAATTACACTAAATAGTTATTTATGTTAATTTTTTTATTAAATTCATATAAAATATTAATAATATCTTTACTTTTATCTTAAATTTTCACTAAACTTCTTTTTTCATTTCTAATTTCTATTAGATTTTTATTCATTTTTATTTCATACTTAATTTTATCAAAATTAATATAAGGATTTTTCATAATCTTGAGGATTTTAATAATTTCAAAATAAAAAAAAAAAAACAAAAATCAAACTCAAAAAAATTAAAAAAAGAAAAATTCTTAGAAAATTCTTCTTGTTCGACAGTCGTAAGGATCAACAAAGTTGCAAATTGTTGTTCTTGTTCCAATTGTTGCAAATTGGAACAATAAGGAGAACCACTCGTCGAACAAGAAGAACAACTGCTGCAAATTTACTCATTAAAAAGTGTTTTATATTAATTATATAAATATATATTAATTAAAAATAAAATATGAATATAATATAAAATAGAATAGAATAATATAATAATAATATATTAATTGTTAATTATTAGTTAAAAATAATATTAATATATATATATATATATATTAATGCATTAAATATTAGTATATATATTAATTTAATATATTAAATATTTATTATTATTATTATTATTATTATTATTATTATTATTATTATTATTATTATATATTTATTATTCTCTCTCTATATATTAATTAATAAAGGAGGAGAGGATTAGAAAATCAATGGTCTTTTAAAATAAAATATTTTGATCTGATTCTTTTTTTACTAACAGTGTACGCTTAATTTTAACAACGTAGAGATTATTTAGTGTAACGAGATAATCGTGAAAAGATTTATAATATAATTTTGAAATATGAGAAATGATTTAATTAAATATGTCAAATGTCAATAAATTTATAGTAATTATACCATTTTTATTTTAAAATTTATAACTTTAAAATTTGACTTTCAATTCTCTCAATTACTTACATTTATTATTTGAACTTCTTTTTTAGCATATTCAATGGTACTAAAAATGATTATTTGAATGATAAAATCATAGAAGAAAAGGTTAATCGAATCCTTAAACTTACACTAAAATTTAGATAAGTTTAACTTAAAATTGAAATCCATTTTAACATAATTAGTATAAATCTTATAAATTTAATTTTAATTGATTATTTATTATAATAAAAAAAATATATTTTTCTCATTTTATAAATAATCAAAATATAAAAAATAAAAAATAAAAACACTAACTACATAAAATTGTAACTTAAAGAAAGCAATCTCATTTATCCTTAATAGTATATTTATTATAATTTATAAAATAAAAATAAAATATTCTATTTAAAAATATATTTTAATTAATTAATTAACACAAGGCCATATCTTTAATAGCAAAAAAAAAAATCAAAATATAAAAAGTTAAACATCCATCCATCAATCAATAAAAACTCTAAATTGTAACTTGACTAAGTATATCAATAATAGCAGTAATAACATTATTAAATTAGTTTATAAATTCAATCTATAATAATAGCAAAATTGAAATAATAACATAAAAAATGTCAACAATCAACTGAAGTAAATTATAAAATCACTTTATCAATTGACATCACAAGATAGTATACAATGATAGAATAAATGAGTACATTGAAAAAATATAAATTATTTATTTAAATAAATAAAATTTATTCTTTTAAAAAATAAATTTTAGCTAATAAAATTTATTCTTTTAAAAAATAAATTTTAGCCATCTTAATTAATAAAAAATACAAAACAAATATATTTTCACTAATAATTATCATATTACTTATTATTCCATCCTATTAATTAAAGTAATTAAAATATATGATTTAAAAATAATTTTTTAATTTAAAAATTATGGTCCATTATGATATTACTGGAAATATGAACGATTTTTTTTTTACAATAATTTAGATGATTGGTGTTTTTATTTTTTTTATTTTAATATTTTGTCATTTATTATGAAAACGTAAACTTTAATTATGGTTATACTTATAATTTAATTAAATCAAATTTATTAGATTTATGCCAATTAAATTAAAATGTGATAAAATAGTTAATTTGAGCTTGTTTAAAATTTTAGTATAAGCTTGAAAATCTAATTGATCATTTATTCTATAATTTTATTGCTCAATTTATACTTCTATTAACACCAGTAACATATCTATTAAAAATGAATTAGACAACAAATACGAATAATTAAGATAAATAAAAATTACATTTTGAATTTAAAAGGTTTTAAAATAAAAATACATAAAATTTAAGATATGAGTTATTCCTTTAATCTGTGTCATAAAAACGGTTTCTTTATATGTATATACATATGTATTTTGGGTCCATATGTCATTGTCCAACTCTTCGCATTTATACTATCAAATTTTTATACTATAATTTGTTTATATTGAACCTTTTTTTATAAATATTTTTTCTTTAATTAAACCATTTTCTGATAGATGTTAACAGCGTGTACTACACGCTCTGTTAAAAACTAGTAAATAACAAAAATAGTATTTTAATCCAAAAACAAATAAACTCAATTTAAGCCCCTGAATTTCATGTGATTATGTTATCGAGTCCCTATATTTTAATTATATATATTACATCCTCAAAGTTTATTTTTATTATACTAAGGACTTTGATAATAAAAATTGTTAGTCTAAAATAGTTAATCCTAAGTCTTGGATCTCTTTTGATATTGACAAAGGAGATTGATCAATTCTAACGTTTCAATTAAGTATTATTTTGCAATTTTTAGTTAGTCTATAAATTGGAAGTTGGATGAAGTTTATAATCTCTAAAAAAGCAAAGTGTCTCCTAATTCGCGATCGCAACTTCAAATATCGCGACCATGACTTAGATTAAGACAGGTTGAAAATTGGACAGGCGAATTCACAGGTCACTTATCTGCCGCGATTCATCCAAAGATGGGAGTGCCAAAGTTACAGACGAATTCACAGTGAGTGTCGCGTCTCAGTAGCGACCGCGACTTTCAAAGTAACTCAAGAGGGAATTAAGTTCACAACCACAGCATGACAAGTGTCTCAGGTATCCGTTGGACGACAAAAATCGCAATGACAACTTGTGGGTAGCAACTGCGATTCATGAAGAAGAAGATGGACATTTTGATAGACGAATTCATGTCCTAAGTCGCGCCCTATACAAGAAAAATCGCGATCGTTACTTTTGTGAACAGGTGAAAGGCAAAAGCTATATTTTCCTGATGAACCAATAAGAAGATGACATGTGGACTAGCCGTTAGACACAAACGAGGATTTTCGCTGCAATTTCTAGCTCCCATATAGAAATTGAAAAATTGTTACCGCGAAAAAGCAGTAGCAACCGCGAATGAAGTCTGACAAGCATTTAATGCAAAATCTGTCAAGCATACTTTAGAGATTTGCTACCAGTTTTATTACAATGTCTCTTTGGTGGGTAAAAACTATAAATACCTCACAAAACAAATGTAAATGCAAGAGAATTCATTAATTTGTAACCAAACTCTTGCAATTTTACTACTCAATCTTTTATATTCTTTAAGTGATTGTTTGGTGTGAGCATAAACACCATTTGTAATAGGTTTATGTGTGAGCCTGTAAAAACACTAGAAAAAGGTTTTAGTGTGAGCCTGAGAAAACACTTGAGAGAGGTTTTAGTGTTAGCCTTGGAAAACACTTATAATAGGTTGTTGTGTGAGCCTTTGAAAACACAAAGTGTAAAAGTTAGGTGTGAGCTTGAAAAACACCGTTTGGGTGAGTGAAATATCCAATTGTAGAAAATTGGGAAGTGGATGTAGGGTTGGTTAATATCCAAACCACTATAAATCTTATGTCTCTCTACTACTCATCTATCTTTCTACTTTCTTATTTTAATTTTTTTACACCAGTTCAATCCCCCTTTTTGGTGCCTAAGGCCAATAAGTGGTATCAGAGCCAAGTCTCACAAACAATCCTTTATTGGGTGAGCAAAGATCATAGCACAAGAGAGAATCCACTCATATCTCAAACCTCACTTTGATGGATCCGACTATACTCATTGGAAGTATATAATGGAAATCTACCTTGACACAAATGTGGTGGACCTTTGGGATGTGGTTGTCAAAGAATGGAAGCCATTTACACCCACTAAAGTAGTGGATGGAATTAAAGAACTCATTCCAAGGGAAGAGTGGGTTGAAGCTCACCGAAGATCAAATGGCAAAAAACAAAAAGGCGATGACCATTATTCTAAACTCTCTCTCAAGTGAAGAGATTGGAATAGTGCAACATTAGCAAATAACACATGCCATTTGGAAGACCCTTGAGAACTACCATGAAGGTACAACACTAGTTAAGTAAGTCGTTTAGAGATCTACGTGATGAAATGGGAGCTATTCATGATGAAGGACCATGAAAGCATCACCAAAATGACAAATAGGCTCCTATCCGTCGTCACCAATATGAAAAAATTCGGAAGGACTCTCACAAACTATGAGGTAAACATAAAAATCCTCAAAACTCTTCCTTTAGATAAGTTTGGTGCTAGAGTGTGCAGCATCCAAGAGTCCAATCCGGAGATTGAAAAGGTTTCAACAGATGTGTTGATAGACAAACTCTTAAGTCATGAGTTGGCCTTACAAAAAGATGAGCAAATAAAGAAACTAAGAGGCTAAGAAGATAAATCAGAAAAAGAAAGAAGAATCCTGGTTCTCAAATCCTCAATAAAGGAGAATGAGGTAGAAATTACCTCAAGTGATGAAGAAAGTGATAAGGAAGAAAAGGAGCTAGCAATGCTCTCGAGAAGGATAAAGGAGTTAATCAAAAAAAGAAAAGAAAGAAAAAGTTTTAAGAAGACAACTCCTAGTCCAATAGAGAGATCTAATGATGTCACTTGTTATGAATGTGGCAAGCAAGGCCACATCAAGTACGATTGTCCCAAATTAAAGAAGAAGAAGAGATGGGGCAAGGAGAAGAAAAAGTGCTTTTCAGCCACTTAGGATCACAGCTCAAGTGAAGAAGAGGAAGAAAGAGAAGTTGTCAATATTTGTTTCATGGCACAAAAAGACTCTACAAATGAGATAAGTACTTCTTCCCATTCTCATTCTGATTTTGAATTTGAAGAGATAAATGAAGAGCTTTTAGAGGCTCTAACTTTGAGATGTGACAAATACAAGTCACAAATGAAGTCTTACAAAAGAAAATGTCAAAAATTAGAGGATGATTATAAATCCCTCAACGACATTGTAAATGAATTGAAAACATCAAATAATGAGCTCAAAAAATATGTGGAAAGTCTTTCTACATTATCTTTTTAAATGGCTTTATTAAGAAAGGAGAATGACACTCTAAAAGAGAATTCATTGAGCTTAGAAGCTCAATCTCCAAATTCCATAAAGGAAAGGAAGCCTTTGACATATTGATTGTGTCACAAAGATCACTACTAATTATACATGGTCTAGGTTTCAATAGAGTCTCCTCATCATCTCAAGCCATGTTTGTTAGATCTTCAGAACCTCTAACCTCAAGAGTTGAGGTAATTGGGAAGAAAAGTACTCCTAACACTAAGCCTCCTAAGCCTAAGGGAGAAGTGAAGACTCGCCCAAGCTCAAGAGCCAAGACTCAAAGAGCTAACCATACCTACATATACAATAAACAACATGCTCAGTCTCATAAGAAATTCTCTACTCTTACTCATCATACATGTACATGCATGCATTCATATAAACAAGGTATGAGAAGACCTCCTTCTCTTACTAAATTTGTGCATAGGAGAAAAACTCTCAAGTCTAGGCTCCAATGTCATTATTGCATGAGTTTTGGACATATCAATTTTCATTGCTATATTTGGAAGACTCACCTCAAATTAGAGGACCCTTCAACTCCTAACCCCCTAGGATCCAAGTATGTCTGGATATCTAAGAAAAGGTAACTCACTTTTGTTATGTAGGGGAGTGTGGCAGGCACCAAATCAAATAATTGGCATATGGATAGTGGATGTTCCAAGCATATGACTAGAAATAGAATGTTATTCACGACATTGAAAGAAAAATAAGGTAGAGATGTCACATTTGGTAACAATGTCAAAGGAAAGGTAATTGGCATTGGAGCCATTGGTAAGAATGGTTGTTTTTTAATTGATAATGTTTTATTAGTTAGTGGCTTACAACATAATTTGTTAAGTGTAAGTCAATTGTGTGACAAAAGTAATAGAGTCACATTTGATCCTAGGGAATGTCGAGTCACCACATTGGTAGATGATGAGGTTATTTTTAAGGGTGAAAGAAAAGACAATACCTACTCAATTGACTTAGACAATTTGACTAACCAATCTTTTAGGTGTCTTATGTCTTTGAGTAATGAATCTTGGTTTCGACATACAAGGTTTGGACATGAAAGCATGGATCTTCTTCAAAGCCTATCTAAAGGAAAGTTAGCGGAAGGACTTACCAAGCTAAATTTCTCCAAAGATAAGACATGAGGTCCTTCCCAAATGGGAAAGCAACACCATGCCTCTCACAAATCCAAAAATGTTGTAAGTTCAACTAGACCCTTCAACTTATTCATATGGACTTGATAGGACCCACTAAGTGCTAGCTTAGGTGGAAAACATTATGCACTAATCCTAGTAGATGACTACTCAAGGTTTACTTGGGTATCTTTTCTAGCTCATAAGAATGATTCCTTTAATGCTTTCAAAAGTAAAAAGGTTCAAAATGAAAAAAGTTACTTCATATCTTTTATTAGAAGTGAAAATGGAAAGGAATTTCAAAATGAGTCATTTGAAAATTATTGTTTGGAGAATGAGTTTTTCATAATTTTTCAACTCCTAAAATACCACAACAAAATGATGTTGTAGAGAGGAAAAATAGAACTTTGGTAAAAATGACTAGAACAATGATTAATGAGTATTCTTTACCAAATTACTTTTGGCCATTAATACTTCATATTATATTGCAAATAGAGTTTTTAAAAGACTCATTCTCAATAAAACATCTTATGAGCTATGGAATGGTAGAAAACCTAAGATATCATACATTAAAGTATTTAGATGTAAGTGCTATATTTTGAACACCAAGGATAATCTTGGGAAATTTGATTCAAAAACCAATGAAGGTATCTTCTTGGGATATTCCACCTTAAGCAAAGCATATAGAGTCTTTAATAAGAGGTCAATGGTAGTTAAAGAGTCTATGAATGTTGTTTTTGATGAATTTGGTAAACTTGATCTTGGGAAAGGTGTTTCTATTGATGATCTTGTAGGTGACTTTAAGAAGTTGGAATTGAAAAATTCTACAAGAAAAGAAGATAAGGAAGAAGGTGATTCATAAAGAGTAGATGAAGACCAACAACATCAACAACAAGTAGAGCCAAGCCAAGATCTACCTAAGGATTTGAGATTTTTCAAGTATCACCCCAAGGACTTGATCATTGGTGATACATCTAAGGGTGTAAGTACTAGATCACAACTCAATCTTTTAGATAATAATCCTACATTTGTTTCTCAACTTGAGCCAAAATCAATTAATGAGGCTCTTGATGATGAGAGTTGGGTACTTGCTATGCAAGAGGAACTCAACCAATTTGAGAGAAATAAGGTATGGGAACTTGTTGCTAGGCCTAAAGAACACCCAATTATAGGTTGTAAATGGGTATTTAGGAACAAGTTAGATAAACAAGGTTTCATCACTAGAAACAAAGCTAGATTGGTTGCTAAGGGATATAACCAAGAGGAAGACATAGATTATGATGAAACTTTTACCTCTGTAGCAAGATTAGAGGCCATTAGGATTCTTTTAGCCTTTGCATGCCACATGAATTTTAAACTCTTTCAAATGGATATAAAAAGTGCATTTTTGAATGAAATCATTGGGGAGGAAGTCTATGTTGAATAACCTTCTAGTTTTGAGTCACATTGTTTTCCAAACCATCTTTTTAAATTGAACGAAGCCTTATATAAATTGAAACAAGCTCCAAAAGCTTGGTATGAAAGACTTAGTTTATTTCTCTTAAAAAATGACTTTGAAAAAGGAAAGGTGGATACCACACTATTTGTTAAAAAACATAAACATGACACATTAATTGTTCAAATGTATGTTGATGATATCATTTTTTGTGCTACTAATGAATCTCTTTATGAGGATTTTGCTAAGTGTATGACCAGAAAATTTGAAATGAGCATGATGGAAGAACTCAAGTTCTTTCTTGGTCTATAAATCAAGCAATCTAAGGAAATAATCTTCATCAACCAAGCCAAATACACAAGGGAGATACTCAAGAAATTTGGCATGGATGGATGCTAAGTAGCTAAAACCCCAATAAGTGGTACAATTAAGCTAGATAAGAATGAATCGGGTAAGACGGTAGATGAAAAGAGATATCGAGGTATGATCAGATCTCTACTTTATCTTACTGCTTCTAGGCTAGATATCATGTTTAGTGTTTATATGTGTGCTAGGTTCTAATCCTCTCCTAAAGAGTCTCATCTGAATGCTATTAAAAGGATTTTTAAATATTTGTATGACACAATTCACTTAGGGTTACGGTATCTTAGGGATTCTTCCTTTAGTCTCATAGAATATTCGAATGCGGATTATGCGGGTAGCTTATTAGATTAAAAAAAACCATTTTCGGGACTTGCCAATTTATAGGAGAATGTCTAGTTTCTTGGTTTAGTAAAAAACAAGTGTCGATTGCCTTATCCACCACAGAAGCCAAGTATGTTATTGCAGATTATTGTTGCACCCAAGTCCTTTGGATGAAACAACAATTAAAGGATTTTGGCAAATTGATTGATCACATTCCTATTAAATGTGATAATAATAGTGCTATCAATCTTTCTAAGAATCTCATCCAATACTTTAGGAGCAAACACATAGATATTAGACATCATTTTATTAGAGATCATGTGCAAAAGGGTGATGTTATGTTAGAGTTTATTGACACAAATCATCAACTTGTAAATATTTTCACTAAACCTCTAAATGAAGAAAGAATGAACTCCATTAAGAGAGAATTGAGAATGCTTGATGGAAGCTCCCTAAAGTGAAAATTTTGATTTTATGTATGAATGTTATGTGTGTTGATTATTAATTGTATGTCTTATGTTTTTTTAGTGGCATTTTCTTTATGGATCACAATTTTGATTCTTTCAAAACTTGTTTTTTCATTCTTATCCTTGTTGACTTATAATTCGCGGTCACTTTCATTTTTTCATAGTCTCGAATTACAAGTCAAAATCACCTGGCTGCTGCTAAACATGAAATCATAGTCGTAAAATTTTCGCTCCACCACAAATTTTGGTTAATTTTCATATTTTGACCATTGACGCGTGTATTTTCGAGAAAAATTTGTCTGTTACTCATAATTTTCAAAATTTGAGGTCGCGACTCATGATTTAGAGGAAGCAAATTTGGGTAATCGCCTGGCCATTAAGTGATTTGATGGCCAACCGTTTCCAACTTTTTATTAAAATTTTTCTAGCTGTTTGTATACCCTTTCAATGGCTACATAAAGCCTTCAAATAGTGATTTTCATCACTTCATCATATTCTCAAACTCTCTTACTTTCAAAGCTATCAAATTCTCTTCATCTCTTCCAATGGCCCCAAAGAAGATCACAATAGCAAAAAAAGGAAAGGGAGTGCCTCAACCCTCTACACTCCCTGTACTCTAACTCATGAAGAGAGTCACTAAGGAGGAGAAAGAAAGGTACAAAGCCAATTCCTCTAAGATTATCCTCCCTAACAAGATCCCCTCCACTTTTTTATTAGAAACCTTGGGCATCAATAATGAAACTCGTGTTTTTCTCTCAAACCTTAGTTGGAACGAGTTCATCTTTCGAGATGAACTCAGATACGAATAAGTTGTGCGAGAATTTATGTGCATCGTCCAACTTAGTCACAAAGCTGAATCTCCCATGGGTCAATACGAGTTAGTATTTTGGGCCTTTGGTGATCCTTTCTACATAATTTTTGAACAACTTTCTTCTCTTTTCAATTTACAAGTCAAAGAAAACATCCATTTCATAATCTTCGTACTTGATGTTATCTATTCTGAGTTTTGGTCAGAAATCTCCATTGAAACCAAACAAGACCCTCACTCATCTTTGGCTAAACACATCAAATCCCTATCCGTTTAGATACTCCACCGTATCATCACATTTTTTATAAATGTAAGAGGTGATGGTAAAAAGAAAATGTCTAAAAAACACTTGGCATTCATTTTCTGCCTTGTCAAAAATAAACCCATACAAACTGGCTGATACATTTGTGGATCAATTGATTCACATGAGTACCAAACCCAAGAGTCAATTTATTCTACCCTCACACATCACTGTCATTTATCGTTCTGTTGGAGCCCTTGATGAGGAAAAAGAAAAACTCCTCACCAAGAAGCTTTTTCCTTCCTAAAATTTTCTTGACCTCACTTACCTCATAAATGCCAAAGTCATACACCCAGATACTTATGCCTACACCCTGGGTGCATTTGGGGCCAAGAAAATGGAAACTTCACAAGCTTCTAAGTGGAAGAGGCTCCACATTAAAAAAGGAGCAATTCCAGTCCCTCCTCCTCAACCAAAACCCAAGTCCAAGTTGTCTCTTACCATCATCAATCGAAAATTAGACAAGATGATGAGAATGATTAAAAGAAGATTTTTATTTCTCTCACATCTTCATAGTGACATGGTGGATCTTCAAGAGAAATTAGGGGTTCCTCCTTATCATCTTCCAGACTACACCGAATTTGAAGATACACAAGATGAAGATGGCAATGAAGAAGTTGAGGATGGGGATGAAGCAGAAGGAGCCACTCGTGAGCAAAAAGAATAAACTTCTAGAGATGAAGATGATTCTCCAGCCTTCTAGATTAAGAATCTTTTGTATTTTCTTTTTTTTTTTTGTTATTTATTTGTGTTTATGTTTAAAAATATTGTGATCCCACAGTTATAAATAAATGAATTTGTATCTTTGTGATTTGCATTCTTATTTTGCTCCTTATGTACACTTATGCTTGTTTTCATTTTCCTTTTACACCATCTTTTTGATCTTGCCAAAAGGGGAGAGATAGAAACTAGAAATAATCTAAGTCTAAGAGGGAGAGAAAATAATCTGCAAAAAAAAAAAAATAGCATAAGTTAAGGGGAAACATCAAACTATCATACTTAGGAAATTTTACCTTAAGTATTCATTGAATCATACTATACTCCAACTTCATATTTCTACATTATTTTTTCTTTGAATCAATCTAAGTTGTCAAAATCAAAAAGGGAGAGATTGTTGGACTAGGATGGTTAATCCTAAGTCTTGGATCTCTTTTGATCTTGACAAAGGAGATTGATCAATTCTAATATTTCAATTAAGTGTTGTTTTGCAGTTTTTAGTTAGTCTATAAATTGGAAGTTGGATGGAGTTCATAATCTCTAAAGAAAGCAAAGTGTCTCCTAATTCATGATCGCAACTTCAAATATCGCGATCGCGACTTAGTTTAAGACAGGTTGAAAATTGGACAGGTAAATTCGCGGGCCACTTCTCTATCGCGATTCATCCAAAGATGGGAGTGCCAAAGTTACAAATGAATTCGTGGTGAGTGTCACGTCTCACTCGCGACAACCACTTTCAAAGTAACTCAAGAGAGAACCAAGTCCACAGCCATAACATGACAAGTGTCTTAGGTGTCTGTTGGAAGACAAAAATCACGAAGACAACTTGTGGGTAGCGACCCCGATTCATGAAGAAGAAGATGGATATTTTGACAGACGAATTTGTGTCCTGTAGAAAAAAAATCACGACCACTACTTTTGTGAGCAAGTGAAAGGTTGTAGCTATATTTTCCTAGTGAACCAATGAGAAGATGACACGTGGACTAGCTGTTAGACACAAATGGGAATTTTTGCCGCAATTTTTGGCTCTCGTATGAAAATTGGAAAATCGCGACTCGAAAGAGTAGTAGCGAACGCAAATGAAGCTTGACAAATATTTAATGCAAAATCTGTCTAGCATACTTTAGAGATTTGCTACCAGTTTTATTGCAACGTCTCTTTGGTAGATAAATGTTATAAATACCTCACCAAACAAATGTAAATGCAAGAGATTGCAATATTGTTACTCAATATTTTCTATTCTTTAAGTGATTGTTTGGTGTGAGTATAAACACAATTTGTAATAGGTTTAATTGTGAGCCTATAAAAACACTAGAGAAAGGTTTTAGTGTGAGTGTGAGAAAACACTTTAGAAAGGTTTTAGTTTTAGTTTTGGAAAACATTTGTAATAGGTTGTTGTGTGAGTCTTTGAAAACACAGTGTAAAAGTTAGGTATGAGCTTGAAAAATACTATTTGAGTGGGTAAAGTAACCAATTGTAGAAAATTAGGGAGTAGACGTTGGGTTTGTTAATACCCGAACCACTATAAATCTTGTGTCTTTCTTCTACTCATCTATCTTCCTACTTTCTTATTTTAATTTTTTATACACCAATTCAGCTCTCTTTTCTAGTGCCTAAAGCCAACAAAAATAAAATTAATAAAAAATTCATAAATAATAGTTTAAAAATAAAGAGTTACATTTTTTTTTATCTTATCACTGTGAAATATATGTTTAAATGATCTAGAAGAATGTTAAGATATAAATATAGTTTCAAATAAGTGAAAATATCATACACATATTTGAACTCTCATGCTTTTATGTTTGTGGTATTAAGCTCGTCTTAATAGATGCTGTTAGTAATTTTTATAATTTTTTATTATTTTTCTCAGAAAATTTAATCAAAGAAAAAATAATAATAAAAGAGCTCATTGTATATAAATTATAATAGATATACTCAATAGCACAAACGCTAAAAATTCGTGAGATCGAGAATTCATTTACGCATTTTTGCTATTTACAGGACATATCATTTAAGCCAAAGGGCCCATTGCAGTGTAGAGAGAGATTCTATGATTAAATCGCTGACACTCTGTGCATCTCATACCCTTTGCATTTTGAACCTCTGCTAAATCAAAATACCAGCATGATTTTGGGTGATGGCATGTTGAATACGTAAATATTTTTTTTGAGGCCCTTCTGAGATTGAATGTCTAATTAGTCACGAACCCATGTAGTATACAATATAATAATAATAGTTAATTTTAAATAAAAGTTAATATTTACTAGTTAAAATAATTAAAAATTAATATATAATAATAATTTAATATTATTTTATAAAAAAGTTATGTTAAGTAAATCAAATAATACAATAAAATTTTTAAATTTATAATTATATACGAAATTAATTATAGTAAAAGATCATTTATTAATTCATAATTTTAATTTTATATGAAATAATTTCAAGATAAAATTTTTTAAATTGAAATTAAGTAATTTTTGATATTCAATTAAATAAATAATACTAAGTATTTTATAATTAAAAATAAAATTAATAAATAAGTATAAACTATATATATATATATGAAGTAATTGTAATAAAATATTATTTATTTGTTATACTTTCAATTTTTTATAATATAATTTTAAGAAAAAATTTATTAAATTTGAATAAAGTAATTTATAATAATCTATTATACAACTATTTGCCCTTATATACTCAAAATTTTTAATAATCACAAAATTAATTTAAATCTTAGTTTTCTTCATAATTTTTACTTCTTAGTTTTTCTAATTTTTCAATTTAGAAATTATTTAAAATTTTATCTTTTTGATTTTCTAATTTTCTGTTCAATTTTTTTTTACAATTTTAACTTTTTATTTTAAAATTTTTTACTTTTAAGTTTTTAAATTCATTTTTCAAAATATTTATTTTTTATATCGCAGTTGAATTTTAACTACAATGTTATATATCCATAAAGCTTTATAAAACTTCAGTTGAATTAATTATAAAAAAAATTCAATCATATTGATAAAACTTTATAAATTACAACATGGTGGTACACGTTTCATTTGATATTGACCACGCATTGATTTACTTACAAGAAAAACAACAAAAAAATTAGTTATCAATTGCACACAAACTCCTAATAAAGAAGAAATATTAAAGAATCTCATAAAAAATCTATCCACACTTTCACATAGAAAAAATAAAATTCTCATAAAAAAGACTCATATTACTCACTTAAATAAGAAAAATATAAACAAATTAATTAAACAAACAAATCCAGATCTAGTGATTTAAGTTTTATTATGACAATAAAAAAAGCTAATTAATGTAGCATTTGCTTGAGTCTCAAAATAAAGTAAATTTTAATTAGTTTAATTTATAAATCTAATAATAAAGAAAGAAAAATTCGTATTTTCTTTAAAAACTAATAAAAAAATTAATTCAAAAAATAGAGAAGAAATCTCTTATTATTAGGAAGGTTTTATTGATAGTAACTCAAAGAGTATTAATCTGAAATTTGTAAAAGGAGAAAGAAAAAGGAGACGATTTATTATTTAGTAACATTTATTATATATATAATAAAATGACTGTTTATTACTGCATTATTCTTTTCTTTTCTTTTTTTTGTCAAAAGAAATAATTCATCAACACAAAAAGGGGAATTATATAAACTGTTAAAAAAAAAATAGGAGGAGAAAGGAGATCTAAATAAAGGAAAGACTCGTAAATAGGACTGTTTACTGCATGGGTCGAATAGAAAAACTCAATCCAACCAATTCCGTTCAAATTCATCAAATAAAAAATCAATTTAATTCAATTTTTTTAAAATTTTAGTTAATTTTGTTCCATTTGATTTCATTTTTTAAAAATTAAACAAAACTGAATTAATTTTTTTATAAAATAGAATTTTTAAATAATGTCATAAATATAATTTTTTAATAAAAGTAAATTAAATTTATTATATATATATATATAATTAATATATAATAAGTTTATATGTATAAATAATTAAAATAATATAATTTATACAAAAAATTTTAAAACATATTTTTCTAAAAAAAGTTCAAATTAAATTGAATTGAGTACAAATTAATTTAATTTTTTAAAAATATAATTTGATTCAATTTAAAACTTTAAAATTTGATTAATTGAATGTTGCTAAAATTAAATTAAATGGAACCGGGACAGCCGTACTTGCACTCGCTGCAAGCAGAGTGTGGCACCACTGATCCACTATTGACACCGGGTACAACAAGTACGGGTGTGTGGCCCATCTTTTATGGTTTTCCACGAGAGCTGTACTGATGAAAAGCGCAAATTAAAATATCAATAAAATGATTGCCGTTGGCTTTTGTCAAAGCTTCAAATTGTGTTTTAAGGGCACGTTTAATTATATTAAAAAAACAGAAATGAAATTTATTTTTAAAATAAATATTTTAATATTTTTATTTAATTATGATTTAAATATTAATAAAATTTATATAATCAGTTTTATATATAATAATTTTTATAATTTATAAAAAAATCAATTTAAACATTAAAATTTCATAATTAAAAAATATCTTAATCTTTTTAAAATTTTATTATTAAATTTTTTAAATATATTAAATATGAAAATAAAGTGACCATGTTCTTTCTTTATTATTCCGTTTCGTATTGTATCAAATACTCCACGTGTATTTATTAAAACTAAATGACTAATGTTTTAAGAGCATACCAGATTCAAACCATTCAATAAATTAACTGGATTTTTTCTTAACTTATCAAATATTATAACTCATCATGACTAATGTATTTCATTTATTAAAAAAAAAATAATAACCATGAATCCACATGTTATATTGTATGATTATAATAATAATTTTTAAATATTTTTATTAATTAAATAATTAATTATTATTTTATAAAAATTTATCCTCAAATAAATAAAATAATAAGATCAAAATTTTAAAGTTTATAATTATCTACAAAGGTAATTGTAATAAATAATTATCTATGAATTATACCTTTAATTTGGTGTGACATAATTTTAAAAAATTTATTAAAACTAAATGAAATAATTTATGACAATTAATTAAATATTTCTTAATTAATCATTTAACAAATAATTATGAATGATATATACATATATGAGATAATTGTATGACATCATTTTTCAAAGAAATTTGGTTTATATAATTTTTAATAATTTATTATACTGTTTATTCACTCTATTATGCTTAGAATTTTGAACAAAGAAATTAAGTTAAATCTTGACTTCTATTTAGAATTTTTTTATTTTTAATTTTGTATTCAAAATTTTTTTATATGTTCTCAACTCAACATATATATATATATATATATATATATA
>CATIWR010057099.1:0-17577 GCA_949677035.1 Omphalea diandra | reverse complement strand
ATTTTGGTAGTATTCGAGGACGTAAGCATAATTGATCGAATATCGTTAAATTCTGGTATTCTTATTTTTATCTTTATTTTTCAATAGCTATTTTGTAGGGTATAGTTGTAGTGATATATTGTGTTGTTAAATTACTATTAGGGTGATTCTGTCTAAAGAGATTGAGTTTTAAGTGAAACCACTTGTGACCCCTCCAATCTTTCCTGGGAATCAACTATAGTGTGATTTTTCAATACAATCTTTGATGGCACAGGTCATTTCGGTATGTGGCAAAATGAGGTTCTAGATGTTTTTTTTTTTCAATAAAGTCTAAATATTGTCATTGTAGATGAGAAACCAGATGATGTTAAGGAGAAAGATTGGAAGTTGATCAATCGATTGACATGTGGTACAATTCGATCATGTCTTTTTAGAGAGCAAAGGTACGCATTCTCGAAAGAAACCTCTGCAAATAATTTATGGAAGGCATTAGAAGAAAAATTTTTGAAGAAAAGCAGCCAGAATAAGCTTCACATGAAGAAGAGGTTGTTTCGCTTCACTTATGTACCAGGTACCACAATGAATGATCACGTTACCAGTTTTAATCAGTTGGTTACTAATTTGGTGAATATATATGAGACATTTAAAGATGAGGATCTAGCTCTGATGTTGTTAGGATCACTTCCTGAGGAGTTTGTGTTTCTTGAAACTACTCTACTTTATGGGAAGGTTGTTATATCTCTTAAAAAAGTATGTGTTGCCTTATACAGTTATGAACTAAAGAAGAAGGATAAGAAGGTTAGTTACAGTGGAGATGCAGAAGCTTTGGTAATCAGAGGTCGTTCGCAGAATCAAAGTAGGAGAAAGAAGGGGAGATCCAAGTCAAGGCCCAAGTTGAGCAAAGATGAGTGTGTCTTTTGTAAAGAAAAGAGGCACTGGAAGAAGGATTGTCCAAAACTGAGAAATAAGGACAAACCCAATAAAAGAAAAGCTATAGCAGAATCAAGTGTTGCTGAAATTAATGAAGCAATATCAGATTACTCACTTGATACATCATCAAATGGCTCTTATGATGTATGGCTACTAGATTCAGCATGTAGTTATCATGTGTCCCAATAAGGAATGATTCTTTGATTTTAAAGAACTTAAAAATGGTGGAGTTGTCTACACAACAAATAATATCCCGTTGTATGGGATTGGTTTGATTCGCTTGAGAAATGCGGATGAATCAATTATCACCTTAACAGATGTTCATTATGCGCCAGAATCAAGCAAAAATCTCATCTTTGTCGAGATCCCACACTCAAAAAGGTTTGAGGTGAAAGTGAAAAACAGAGTAATGAAGATTATCTCTGGTACATGTATGATATTGAAGGGAATTCGAAAGAACAACAATTTGTACCACTATCTGGTAGTACAGTTACAGGGACAACAACAACAACAATAACTTCTATAGATGATCAAGAATCAGAAGCAACCAAGCTATGGCATATGTGCTTGGGGCATGCTCGAGAAAAATCCTTGAATTTGCTTGTTAAGCAAGGATTATTGGAAGGAGTGCAAACTTGCAAATTGGACTTTTGTGAGCATTGCATCAAAGGGAAGCAGACAAGGGTCAAATTTGGGACAACAATCCATAATACTGAAGGTATCTTGGATTATGTTCACTCCAATTTTTGGGATCCCTCTAAAACTAGTTCTTTGAGAGGGAAACACTATTATGTGACCTTTGTTGATGATTTTTCTCAGAGAATATGGGTGTACACAATGAAAACAAAGGATGAAGTGTTAGGAGTTTTCTTTAAATGGAAAAGGATGGTGGAAATTTAGACTGACAAAAAGATCAAATGTCTCCAAACAAAGAATGGTGGAGAATATAGAAGCAATCCATTTGAGAAAATTTGTGAAAATAAAGGCATTGTCAGACACTTCACTGTCAGATCTACATCACAATAAAATGATGTGGCAGAACGAATGAATCGAACATCACTGGAGAAAGTTCGATGTATGTTATCAAATACTGAGTTAGGTAAAAAATTTTGGGTTGAGGCTGTAACATATGCGTGCCACATCATCAAGCCTACCATATACTGCTATTAATGGAAAAACACCATTAGAGAAATGGTTTGGGAAGCCTACTACAGATTATGATTCCTTACATGTATTTGGTTCCATTGCAGACTACCATGTTAAGAAGTCAAAGTTGGATCCAAGAGCAAAGAAAGCATTGTTTATGGGGATCACCTCTAGCATAAAAGGCTATCGTCTATGGTGTCCAGAGACACAGAAAATAATTTTTAGCAGAGATGTCACCTTTGATGAATCTACCATATTGAGAAAAGTAGATGTTGAGCAGTTAGATGATACTCCCAAGTAGGTGGAGTTTGAGAGAATAGTAATCCCAGTAGATAAAGAACGTATTGAGACTCATCCTACGGTAGATGGAGATTCTCAAGAAGAAGGAGTTTAAAGACTTCCTAATCAACTTAAACTAAGTACATCTAGAAGGCCAAAGAGGGTGCATAAAATGTTTTGCCGCTTTACTGATATAGTGACTTATAAGAAGACGACAGAATTATCTGGTCACTATTTTGATATAGTGCCTCATGCATCTCCAGTTGTAGTTAATGACATTCCTACCATTTTTATTAAAGTAGTCCAAAGTTCAGAAAAAGAAAAGTGGAGGATTGCTATATATGAAGAAATACATTCGCTTTATAAGAATCAGATTTAGGAACTTGCTAGTCTCTCAATGGGAAAGAAAGCAATTGGATGCAAATGGGTTTTTACAAAGAAAGAAGGATTTTCTAGCCAAGATGATGTTCGTTGCAAAGCAAGATTGATGGCTAAAGGTTATGCTCAGACAGAGGGAATTGATTATAATGAGGTACTTTCTCCAGTTGTGAAGCATTCCTTCATTAGAATTTTGTTGGCTTTGGTAGCAAAGTTGGATTTAGAACTAGTTCAATTGGATGTAAAAACTACATTTTTACATAGAGACTTGGAAGATAAAATCTACATGGCTCAGCCAGAAGGGTTCAAGGTTGCTGGAAAATAAAATTTGGTGTGTAAACTTGAGAAATCTTTACACGGGTTGAAACAATCTTCGAGGCAATGGTACAAAAGGTTTGACAAGTTTATGATAGAGCAAAAGTATACCGAGAGCAAATATGATCATTGTGTGTACTTGCACAAGCTACAAGACGGATCCTTCATATATCTTCTTTTTTATGTTGATGATATGCTGATAGCTTCAAAGAGTCAGACAAAAATTGAGAAAATGAAGACTCAGTTGAGAAAAGAGTTTGAAATGAAGGATTTGGGCGAAGCAAAGAAGATTCTTGGCATGAAGATTATCAGAGACAAAAAATTGAGGAGGTTTTGTTTGACTCAAAAACAATATTTGAGAAACATACTACAACATTTTGGCATGAATGAAAATGCAAAACCTATTAGTATTCCGCTTGCTCCTCATTTTAAGCTGAATGCCTCTATGTCACCGAAGAATGATGCAGAATGGTAGTACATGTCAAAAGTATCATATGCAAGTGTTGTTGGTAACTTGATATATGTTATGGTCTGTACAAGGCCCAACATTTCACAAGCAGTTGGGGTTGTGAGCAAGTATATGCATGACCCAGGAAAGGAGCATTGACAAGCTGTGAAATAGATTCTATAATACATTAAAAATACCGTGGATTTTGGATTGATATTTGAGCAGGAAAACAGTCAGTGTGTAATTGGATATTGTGATTCAGATTATGCTGGTGATATGGACAAATGTCGATCAACTACTGATTATGTATTTACTCTTGCAAAGGCACCAGTTAGTTAGAAGTCTACTTTACAGTCAACAGTTGCTCTGTCTACTACAGAAGCAGAGTACATGACAATCATAAAAGCTGTAAATGAAGCAATTTGGCTTCAAGGGTTACTTAGTGAACTGGGAATTGAGCAAAAGTACGTCAATGTACATTATGATAGTCAGAATGTTATACAGTTAGCAAAAAATCAAGTTTATCATGCAAGGACGAAACACATGGATGTTTGATATCACTTTGTGAGAGAGATTATAGAAGAAGGTCGAGTTAGAATCCAGAAAATTCATACCACTGAGAATCTTGCTGACATGATGACAAAAGTTGTCACTGCAGTCAAGTTCCAACTTTATTTGGACTTGATCAATATTGCTAAAGTTTAATGTTGAATTTGGAGACACTATCAAAAGCTGTTTGAGAAGAAATTAAAGGTGTTGAAATTCGCTAAGGTGGAGATTTGTTAACTATGTTGGCTCACTTCAAAATCCCACATCAGGCAAATAACAAATGGAAGTGAGGTTTTTTTTGTTATAAATGAAGCCTTAATTTCTTCATTTTAATAATTCCAAAAATTGTCTACTTATCTTTTAAGTAATTTTCAATATTTCTTCATTTTTTGTAATATTTTACTCTGTAGTCCTTTTCTTAGTGAAATATAATTTTGGTAGTGTCTGAGGATGTAGGTATAATTGGCCAAATCTCGTTAAATTCTAGTGTTCTCATTTTGTCTTTATTTTTCAATAGTTATTTTGTAGGATGTAGTTGTAGTGATATATTGTACTATTAAATTACTATTAGGGTAATTTTGTCTAAGCAAATTAAATTTTAAGTGCGATTACTTGTGACCCTTCCAATTTTTCCTAGTAATCAATCTATAATGTGATTTTTCAGTATAATTTTTTACTCTCTATTTATCTATAAATTTATTAGATGAGTTTGATAGGTAGTCAAACATAATATAAGTATAAAATATTAAAATAAAATAAATAAAACTACTATTCCCCACATAATTGTTTCCTTCAAAAATTCAAAATTTTTAAACAAATGCATTAAAAAGAAAAAAAAGAACAGAAAAACTCACTTCTTGACTGTACTTTGTTCCGCCACGAAGCATGTGGTTGTTTCTGATTGGCTACTTATCCTCTTGCTGCCTCTCTCCCTCTTTAAAACCACGATGGAGTTTACTTGTTTCTTCGGTATGCTCTTTTATACTTCATCCTTCGTTGACCAGCGTCTCCACCATGCCTCTGCCGCGCCTGTACGGTTCCTTAATTTTTTTACTCCTCCACGGCGTTGTTTCATTAGCTATTAATTTCAGTAATCTCCGTCACCCGATGATCATCCCCCTTCATCTCTCAACCCCTAATAATAACATCTCAGCTTATCGGAAACACTTCAGCGCCGACTATAGTCGCCGCCAACTCCAAAACTCCGACCTCCTCAACGCTCGCATGCGCCTCTACGACGATCTCCTTTCCAACGGGTACATTTTATAGCATATAGTTTCTTTAGTTCAATTTACTCTCTCATTATCTCATTTATTTCCTTCTTTTGTTTAAAAAAAAAAAAATTGCAGTTATTATACGACGCGGCTATTTATCGGTACACCGCTGCAGGAATTCGCTCTTATTGTCGACACCGGCAGTACCATTACGTATGTTCCGTGCTCGGCGTGTGAGCAGTCCGGCAAGCACCAGGTCTTTTTTATTGCTTAACGCAATTAGGGCTGGATTTTTAATTGTTGGTCTAATTGGTTTTTTATGCTGTTTTATTGGATTAAGTTAGAATTAGTTGGTTAATAGCTGTTAATGTTGTTATTTTAGGATCCTAGGTTTCAACCAGAGTCATCTACTACTTATAAACCTATAAAGTGCAACCCCAGTTGTGACTGTGATGTCGAGGGGAAGCAATGCACTTATGAGAGGTGGTATGCTGAGATGAGCTCTAGCAGTGGTGTGCTGGCTGAGGATGTCATTTCTTTTGGGAAGGGAAGTGATCTCGCACCTCAGCGTGGTGTTTTTGGCTGTGAAAATGCAAAAACGGGTGATTTATTTAGTCAGCGTGCTGATGGAATAATGGGGTTGGGTCGCGGTCGGCTGAGCATCGTAGATCAGCTTGTTGAAAAGGAGGTTATTGGCAACTCTTTTTCTTTATGCTATGGTGGGATGGATGTGGGTGGAGGTGCGATGGTTCTTGGTAGCATTTCTCCACCGAACGATATGGTTTTTACCCATTCTGATCCTTATCATAGGTATGATGCATTCTTGACATCATGGTCATTGACTAATTTTTCAAAGACATCTGTTTTAGTGCATCTCACACATTTACTGTAGCTTTTGGATGATATCAGTCCATATTACAATATTGAGCTTAAGGAACTGCATGTAGCTGGGAAGTGATTGAACTTAAACCTAAGAATCTTTGATGGAAAGCATGGAACAGTGTTGGACAGTGGAACTACATATGCTTATCTTCCAGAAGCAGCATTTCTCGCATTCAAGAATGCTGTAAGATATCATGGCTCTCAGTTCAATATTCTCTTACTTTAGCTGGTTTGAAAGTCACATTTGCAGTTTTCAGTACGC
Organism: Omphalea diandra; assembly: GCA_949677035.1. NCBI lineage: Eukaryota > Viridiplantae > Streptophyta > Magnoliopsida > Malpighiales > Euphorbiaceae > Omphalea > Omphalea diandra. The sequence continues at coordinate 11,195 of CATIWR010057099.1, read as the reverse complement.
TAGTTTGTTCTTCTTTAACTTCTTGTGCACTTGTGCTGTTTGTGATTAATGACCAGAGGAGGTATTCATGATTCTATCAAGTGGAGTTTCATCCAAGTTCTCAGTATTAGGTTGAAGCTCAAAAAAGAAAATGTATAGCATTTATATGAGTAGTGTGAATGAACCTTAATAGGCTGATGAATATCTATAAAATTTAATTCCAAACCAGAGAATTATGTAGTACTTTTAATACTTGTCAGACATTCATGATCTAATGAATCAATTAATTGTTATTCACAATATTCCAAAATGGTTTTTAACCCTAAAATATTACTTTAGAATACTGCTTTATAGTTTTATCATGGCATATTACAGAGGATTATCTTCCTTGGATGGATTTGGAATCTACATTTCATATTGTTCTGACTAGACTTTATTTTGTGTTCCTATTTTTCTCTCCATTTAGTTCTAAATTGATATGATTTGGCAACTTTCATGAGTTAAGTCTCTATGTTGGGGATATCTTTATATGAAGTAAAGTTTGGTATTTTTGTGTTGGTGCTGTTGCTTCTTGTTTTTAATTCAAGACTTTACGTAGGCATTAATTGCAGCTAATTCCAAAGTGGTTAGTTTCAGTATAAGATAATGTGTGATGTTTCTGTTGTATTCTCAACAGCTTAAGTTCTTACTTCATTGTCAATGCCTTTTTGTAGTTTTCATTTCTACAGTAATTATTGTGTCTTTATGCTTTGTTACGTTCCTGAATACAGATTATGAAGGAAATCCGATTCCTCAAACAGCTTGATGGCCCTGATCCAAAATGATATCTGTTTTTCTGGTGCTGGAAGGTGTTTCCTTGATAAGAATATAAATCTTGATGTTTAGCACCTTCTATGTAATTATTTCCTATTTAACAAGTGTTCTCTTTTTCTTCTCTTTTCACTAAATGTCATCTAGGGAAGTTTCTCATCTATCAAAAATTTTTCCTGAGGTTAATATGGTATTCAACAATGGTCAAAAATTGTCCCTATCTCCGGAGAACTATGTCTTCCGGGTAATTTTAATAGTTATAATTCCAACATTTCTTCTAGACATCTCCCTTCGCAATGCAGGAGGAAGGGATCATCTTCTGTCAGTTTAATTCAGTTCCTTCATTCATTTTGTGAATCATTTTGCTGTTTGTCTTTGTCTTCCCATCAGCATACGAAGGTTAGTGGTGCATCTTGCTTGGGAATCTTTCAGAATGGGAAGGATCCAACTACTCTTTTAGGAGGTATAGATCATTTATACTATCTATCCATACATATGTGTGTGTACGTGTACGCTCATTCATGCACCTGCTTGAGTTAGTTGTATTATAATAGGCTCTTCTGCAGAACATATAAAAGTGGCCCCTCTCAATCCTTTTCCTCTTGCATTATCATTTTCTGAGACAGGAATCATAGTACGGAATACGCTTGTGACTTATGATCGGGAGAATGATAAGATTGGTTTTTGGAAAACTAATTGTTCTGAACTATGGAAGAGACTGCAAGTTCCCGTTGTTCCTGCACTAGCACCTGGAGTTTCCTCTGGTGCTAATAAGAGTGAAATATTGCCTCCTATTCAAGCCCCAAGTTCGTTGCCTCCAGATTTCTTTCCAGGTAGAATGATTTTTAAATAACTTTCATGACATTGATAACTGCTTAACCTGTATTTTTCTTATTTCCTATCTTGTTCTTGTTCTTGTTCTTCTTTAGGCTGCTGTCATGGTTATATTTTTAGATGGTTGCTTTCAATTTCTTTTTGCTATGGGGTATGTGCCACTTGCAATTTTCAGTGAAGCAGCAATTTAATTATTTAATTGTGGAAGTTTCTCTTGTATTTTAGACTTTGGCCATGTATATTGTTTTTTCTTTGGAGTTAATGAAACTTGGAGCAAAGTTAGGATATTATGGCCTTGTCATGTCCCTGTACATATTACAGTAGTTCTGAGGCAAAACTTTGAGTTAAAAAATTTTAGGTTGTTTTTTATTCCCTTTATTCTTTGAGATTTCAAGTTTTTGAACAGATCTTTTGAGTTCAAAGTTTGAACCTTATCTTACATGGGTTTGACCTTGGTTTTTGGGATTTGCTAAATATGAGCTGAAGATGAAAAAATCTAGCACCTCTGAGCCACAATCCAAGTTTTCTTCAAGTTCACAGCTATCCTTGTTTCTGTTCATCTTCATTGTCTGTATTCGAAAAATAGTTGGAAGTCATTTAGATTTTATCTTCCAGTATTTTGCATGCATTTCTGTCTTTTCATTGAGTGTATTTTTATTGCTTTATGATAGATGGATCATAGCTATTTAAACTTCTGCTTGTTTCATATGAACTTGATATTTATGGGGGTATATATGATTTATGATGATTGTCGTTATCAATTAGCTTTTGAGGTAATTTTTTCAATTATTTTACTGTAATATTTTAATGCTTTGGTTTGTTATTGATTCTCAGTCAAGTTGAGTGAATAAGTATACCGTTAACTTGCTTTTGATATATATTTATTTCATTGCAGCTTGTAAAATTCAATATGTAATGGTTTTGCCTCTCTACACATGTTTCAGGAGAATTTCGAATTGGAATTATAACATTTGATTTGTTGCTTAGTGTCAACAACTCTGTCATGAAGCCCAACCTAACAGAAGTAGCAGAGTTCATTACCCATGAATTGGAAGTAAACAATTTGCAGGTATGGTCGATTATTTTTCCATGGAATGATACAAGTAGCTCTAGACCCTGCAGATCAAGTAGTCATTAATTTTATTACTTTAACAAGCAAATGGTTTATCAGTGGACCATTAATAATTACTGTTGGTACTCAATTTAGCCCATACACTGCCAAGTGGTTCTTCTAATTTAATTTAATTATTGGTGTGTAATGATTTGTTGAATTGCACTCGACTTTTTTCGATCATGAGCAAACATAATTTAATCCGGTACTGATGGAATTACTTGATTTTCAGGTTCATATGTTGAATTTTACCTCAGAAGGAAATAATTACCTTGTTAAATGGGGCATCTTTCCTGCTGAGTCTGCTGATTACATTTCTAATACCACAGCAATGGTAATTATGCCATTGTGAAACCATAGTTATTGTACATGCAACTTAATCTTGTTCCATCAGTAGATTTTATCATTGCAACTAATGCTTCTTTATTTTTTGTGTGCAGAACATAATTCTGCAGTTAAGGGATCATCGATTGCAGTTCCCTGAGAGATTTGGGAGCTATCAGTTGGTTAAATGGAAAATTGAGCCTCAAAGAAACCTGTATGTTGTGCACTTTTTAGAGATTTTTATGAATGAACTAAAAATCTATTGCAAGTTTGAATTTGCTTCTAAAAATTTTTACCTCTTTATATTGAAACTGAGGAGCCTTCTTTTTTGAGTTATATGATTGTTGTCTCAAAATGTGGGCAGGAAAATGTTAGAAGAATAAGCAAAAGGATTATTCTGCTCTAGATTCTGCATCATTTAGAGTTTTAACTTGTACCTCATGTTTTGTTTCCTTTATTATTATTATTTTGCACACAGTTGTCAAGTTGAGATATTTGAATCAATAATTGAAGTGCTTGTTTTGTGAATTGAGAATTGAATCGAATCATAAGATTCAATGCAAATTCTCAAACTCAATTAAAAACAACATTTTGTCATGTAAAATACACAAAATATATTGAAATCACATTTTAATAAAAAATAGTGATCACATCAGAAAGATGCTTAATAGTGAAATTTGGTTAAACAGAAAAATGATAGGTTAAATTGAAAGGTTATAACATATGGGTCTACAACTAACACTTAATAGAGAATAAAATAAAAAAGGAGAAGAGAGACAAGAGTGGCAGGTGGCGACAAAAAAGAAAACTTTTGAGTGCACTACAAATCCAATATTTGGGGGACAATATTCCACAAGTAGAATTGTCTAGTTAGGTTAAAAATATGTTTTTAAGTTTTATCTGAGTTCAAACAACTCAAAAGGGATTTGGAGATTTTTTCAAGGTGAAATTAAAGTTAAATTTTAATCTTTGAACTTATTAGGTCTTATAGGCATGATAAAGAAAGAATTGACCGAATCTGTTGATTCATTATCAGTTCACCTGATTCATTATGTAATTGCTCGATCCAGTGACGATTTGGTACATTTACGATTCAATCTATAGATTTGAATTGCTAGGTTGGAAAAATAAATCAAATCGTTAGACTCAGATTGAGAATGACATGATTTTTAACAACTATGATGTTGCATGTTTGTGATTGTAGAGCATGTGTTAGCTGCCTATCTATATGCAATGTTAGGATATTGGTTTTTTTTTTTTTTTGGGCCTTTATCAAGTACTTTTTTTTTTTTTTGCTGTGGTCACGTTTGGTCGCTCTGCCGCATTGCAGGACATGGTGGCACAAACACTTGTTAGCAGTGGTTGCTGGAGTTATGGCTACCGTGCTTGTTTGTTTATTAAGTATTGGCGTATGGATTGTCTGGAGGCGCAGACAAAAAACACTTGGTACATGCCAACCTGTTGGTGCTATTGTTGCTAAGCAAGAGCTCCAGCCATTATGATCTTAATCTTATCATATCAGATTAGACGATTACAGTGTTCACTTAAATACTGATTAATTTTGGCTGGCTGATACTTTTGAGGCAGTTAAATTTGCGGCCCCTCTGTTGTAAAATGTATAGAATTGGAAGTAAAAAGCAAAGGCAAATAGTTAGATACTTATCGTTCTGGATGTTCTGCATGAGGATAGGGGTGTGTATCACGGGCAAAAGGCGAAAAATCTACGTAAATGAAATGCTTAATGTATCTCTTTTATAGTTGATGAATTGTTAAGCATACCACAGAGCATAGTTTCTCATTCTTGGCTTTAATTTAATTCATAGTTATTAATTATTAAATTTTAGGAAATATCAATTAATTTCGATATTCAATATATTGAAATTACTTAATTTTACTATATTTAAGGAAAATGATGAGTCTGTACGGTAAAATGTAATATAAATTTCTAAGGTCAATGAATCTTAATATTATCAAAATAAGGTAAAACTGCTGATTAATTAATTCAAATGATATTGTCGAAATGTGATATATTATTGAGCGATCCTCCCATCATGGGGATATCCTAAGCAATAAGAGGTATATATTACGAAGTAAATTTGATACACTTGAATAAGTGTGTTATATATATATATATATATATATATATGTTGTATGCCCAGTGCATAAAAATAATTTCTCACGGGTGACCTAAAGCTTTGACCTCCAGCCTTGCTTGGGCTTTACTTGAACTTATCAGGAATCTAATTCCCTTTGATCCAGCCCACGCATACTATTTAGTTTTAGATTAGTGATGAAAGATTCGATCGAGCTTTATGCCATTTCGCCAATCTCACTAATCCATCACTAAACTGTTCACAAAATTCCTGAACCATTTAGTCAATTTTGTAAATGTATTTGGCACTAGAAAGAAGCGCCTCTCAGGAGACTCAATTATTTATTATTCTCTCCATTTTATAATATTTATTGTTTTAAGAAAAAAATTATTTTAATATAATTATAATTCTATATTATGTAATATAATTGTTTGTTTTTCAAATTTACTTTTATCATTATCTCTTATTGTTCTTCTAATTAAATATTTTTAATACATTAATCAATATCAATTAAAATTATTTTTAATTAATTATTTTATTAATTTAAATGCACAATTTGAAAAAGACAGATAACAAGATTGCAGTAGTTAACAACTGATCTCCACCTACACTGGAAAAATCCTTCGTCCGCCGCGCAGCCTTTAAGCAAATACAAAAAACTTCAAAAGCTTGACTTAGGATTCTCTTCTAACATCTCCACAAAAATTTTATCCTCTCGACTTTCTTTCTCAGTTAAATTCAACTTCCCAAATTTTCATGGTTGCCACACACCGGTGACAGCTTCCCAAACTTTCGACTTTCTCTATCTTTACTTGCTCTAATTGTTCTTTTATTTAGCTAATATTCCTTTTAATAATATTTTTCTAATTATTTTGTCATTTGAACTAGATATAGAGAATTATTCACTGATAATATCCTAATAAGAATCTATCTTAAATTTATTTTTTAAAAAAAAAATCTTAAGTTGATTGAAAATAACTCTTAAAAAAAAATTAGAGTATCCTCGCTAAAAAATTTGAAAATTTTCAGATAAAAGTTCTCTTAGTAAAAATCTTGCAAATATAAAACCATAAACAATATATTCAAATAAATTTTATGAATCACAACTAAGTTTACGAACTTATATTTTTAATTAATAAGTCCAATAATTCTAATTGTAACTTTATATCATTGGACTAACTTATATTTTAAATTACTACTTCTTCTGTCCTAATACTATAGATCATATTTTTTTAAAAGCTTCAAAAAGATGGACCATTTTCTATATTTCTATATTTAGATTTTAGTTTAGTTATAAATTGTTAAATTCACTTCTTCATTAATTGTCAAATATATTTGGTGTCTAAACTTTTTAATTTTCCTATTTTAGTACCTAAACATTTTTTTTATTTAATTAAGTGCCTAAATTGACAAAATCATTTTTAATATAGTGTTTTTCTCTAATCTAAACAATCAGTGGTTATCACGTGGAAATTTATCTGATTCGATACTAGATTTTTTACATTATTTCAACTAATTATCTATGGGTACAAAATTACGTCACTCTAAATATAAAATTTGCTTTTTTTTTTACTTTCTATATATTTGAACAAATGTTGTTTCTATCATTGTAGAATTTATTCAAATATATACAAAAAATAAAATAAAAAAGGATAAATTTTATATTTAAAGTAAAAAAATTATGTATCCAAATTTAAAATACATAATTAGTTGAAATCATATTTAAAATTTGGTATCAGGTCCTATGGATATAACGAAATTACAAATTTTACCCGTTCAAATAAAAAAAACCACATTAAAAATGATTTTACCAGTTCAGACACTTAATTGAATAAAAAATTATCTAAATACCAAAATAGAAAAATTAAAAAGTTCAGACGTCAACTTTGTAATTTACCCATAATTAAACCTTTTATAATTATTTTGAATTGCAATTTTCTATATCTCTTTTTTTTTATATATTTCAATATTCTGTGATTAATGAGTTTTAAAACCAAAAATGAAAAACCATTTTTTTTTTTATAGTTTTTTACTTTTTTCAAGAACTCATTGTTATTTTAAGAAAGTACAATAAATAGCATCAAAATACATTTTAGTAACAAAATTGATTATTAACTAATAAAATTTAACTTTTTTAATCTTTGTGTGAAAAAAACTGACTTATACTATTGGGACAAAGTGTCTAATTTTCATGACCTTTTAAATTAACGTTTCTTGCGGAGCCATTATTTTCATTGGGATTGAAGGACTATTCAATCTTTGAGATAGTAAAGCTATTGCTGTATTGGAAATTTAAGAATCCTACCATTCTTAATCAATTAAGAATCCTACCATTCTTAATCAATTAAGAGCTTATTAACCAAAAAGAAAAAAATAAAGAAGAAAGGAGAAAATCAAATCAAATCAAATTAATAACATGATAATTGCATTCTAACCATAACATAGCAAAGTAGATAGCCAACACCAGAGCAGCAACCAAACCATCCACTTCCGTAAACGAGGAAGTGTATCAGTTATTAGATTAATTGATATTCCACCTTCTAGCTGTGATCTGACCTAGTATAACATCTACAACCATGTAATTAATTATATAGTACTATATAATTTTGTCTTATATATAGGTCCATTAAATTTTGTCTTAGATATAGGTCCATTACTCGACATAATGAACCCATTGATCAAACTAGATCTGTTGGTATGATTGGAAGTTCAAGGGCACTTGGGCTTGCCCTTAGAGTTCTTAAGGTCCCTGTAACAAGGGCACTCGTGCTTGTTCCCATAAGTCCCAGAAGGCACGCAGTTGCACTTCTCACAGCAAATTCCACAGTACTTCAAGCACCGGTCTTTCAGTCCTGCTTTTGAGCATCTGGACCCACACTTGGAGTCACAAAATGCTGCACAAAAACACAACCCAGTTGGCACATGTTCACACTATATAAAGGCGGGGAAGAAGAACTAGCACTAATGGTATCGGATCATGTCCACTGCTGTGTGTGAGATTACGCCATTACTGTTAAAGAAAAAAAAAAAAAAGAAAAAAAACTAGGCATTAAAATGTACCTGAGCCAGCCATTGTAACGTCCAAGAAGGAAGAAGTGAGGACAAGACAGATCAGCAGAAGGGTTGCGAGCACTGGCTTCATATTTGTTAATACTAAATCTTTAGACGTCTATAGTAAAATTAGAGAGATGAAAGGAAGTTTAGGTAAATAATATAGAGCTTTGTTGAAGAGTTGCAATGATGATGTGAGGAGTGAGTATGGTGGAGATGGAAATGAGAGGAGGAGGATATTTATAGCCATGGTTGGTTCTCGCTTTTTGATCGAGCATATCAGGTGCCCCCCTTACATCATTTCTATTTGGAGATTTCTATCCAATGTTTTCAAAAGCCAATCGAATTGGATGGATGGATGGCATCAGGTTTGAGTTAATATATAAAATCGATCAATAAAAATGATTAAAATAAAAATATATATCAAAATTAAAAAAATATATCAAATATAGTTTAAAATTATGTCATTTTATAAAAAATTTTAAACTTTTAAAAAAATTTAAAAATTACACCATTTTATTTAAAGTTTAAATATTAAATATTTTTTTATTTTATGATATTTTTATATATTTTTAAATATTATTTTTATATTTATAAAAAAAATTGACCCAAGGAAATAGAGGATGAAAAATGATATTTTTTAAAAATTGTAGACAACAAAACATGAAGCACATATGTAAATATTAAAAAATAGAGACATATTCATAAATATTTTTCTTACATATATAAATTTATAATAAATATTGAAGACAACTAATTATGAGATCATACAAAAAATCATATTAAAGATATTATCTAAATCAATATTGATTATAAAAAATAAATAAGATAATAATAATTAACTAAATATTTAAAAAGTAACTATGAATTATCTATAAGTTTTACAATCAAAATTAATAGTAGAAAATAGACACATTTTCAAAATATAAATGCATTTTTTAATTTTTCAAAATTAGAGAAATATTTTCAAAATATTTTAAATAAATTTTAGTGAGTTTTCTAAAAGGAAAATTTCAAAACATGAAATCGTCTCCTTTCAAGAGTTTTCATGCATCTTAAAACCAAATTGGTCGAATTAACCAAATTAAAAATCCATCAATGATTTCATTTTGATACAATTTTAAAAACATTGATTCTATATAGTTTATATATTTTTTTCCTAGATTACCATAATATTAGTTGAATAATTACACATATATTTCTCAAATTCTGAAAACTATATTTAGTATAGCACGCATAGTTATTTATAGGGTACCTCTTAAGACATTATAGTTAGAGTACCTTATTATATAATTTCATCAATCAATATATATTATTAATTTTCATTTTGAATGTAGTTTTAAATAATTATATGTCATTTATCAAACAATTGTGTATAATATAGTTTTGTGTCATTATTTTATATTATACTATAGAAAAATGTCACATCAAAAAATTTCTAAATAGAAAATTAAAAAAATTAATATATTATTAATTTCAGTTCTAAAATTAGTTTTAAATAATTATTTATTATTTGTCAAATAATTGTGTATAACATAACTAAGGAAACTACTATATTAAAACAAATACTAAGTAGAAAATAAAAAAAATAATTGTCATATAAAAAAAAACCTTCTAAATAAAAAATTAAAAAAATCTAACGAGTAAAAACTCTAAATAGAAAGCTAATTGTCATATAAAAAAGATCTTGTAAATAAGAAATTTAAAAAGTAAAAAAGTAAAAATTCTAAATAGAAAGCTAATTGTTATATCAAAAGAACCTTTTAAATCAATTGTCATATATTATATTATAAAAAAGTTCTCATATGAAAAAAATTCTCAATAGGAGATTAGAAAAATTAATTGTCATGTAAAAAAATCTTCTAAAAAAATCTAAAAAGTAAAAAATTTTAAATAGACAGCTAAGATTGTATAAAAAAATTTTGAACAAGAAATTAGAAAATTGTAAAAAGTAAACATTCTAAATAGAAAAGTAAAAAAAACTAAAAGGTATTAATTTTAAATATAAAAGCTAATATTTAAATTAATTTCATTAATTATTCAAAATTCTAATTATATAAAACTAGCAATAATATAATAAATTGTCTGAAATTATTTCATTTAAGTTTAATAAATTTTTTCTTAAGACTATACTACACAAAATTAAATGTATGAATCAATATATAATCATTTTATTATAATTATCTATTATTTTATTTTTTATTATAAAATAATTTATACTATTTGTTTGATTGATTATCAAAATTACTTCATTCAAATTTAATAAATTTTCTTTGAAAATTGTGCAACATAAAAATGAAAATATGAATCAATAAATAATTTCTTTTTACAGTTATCTTACTATATAATTATAAATTTTGAGAAATATATTTTATTATTTTATTTACTTAATAATAAATTTTTCATAAAATAATAACTAATTATTTAATAAAAAATAAAATATTAAAAATTATTTAAATTTATTATTATAATCATTTTGTACAATGTATGGATTTATGACAAGTATTTATATATAATTTTATCAATATTTGCATTTAACTTTCTATATTGGGAATTACATATGGAGTAGGAATTGTATATTGAGGCGAATGTAAAATTTTTTTATATTAAATGTAAATTGTTCGTAGAATTACATATTCAAATGAAAAATATGTAAAATTTTTTACATTATATGGAACTTATTTATTCTTTTATGTAATTATACATAATGACACAATAGCTAGAATATGTTGAAGGCACTCTAGAGACGCCCGCTTCAATTAAGTGTTGGTTTAATTTTTGTATTTACTCATTAATATTTAGTGACTAGATGTTTAAATACTGAAAATAAATATTTGATAACTATTAGTATTTAATTTTTTTTAATTTAATAATTAATGTTCATATTTAAAAAATATTATTGAATGTTGAAAATTAATTTTTTCAACATTTGAAATATAAACATTTGAAATATAAAAATTGACATTTTATCTCAAATTATATATATATATATA
>CATIWR010057097.1:0-49651 GCA_949677035.1 Omphalea diandra | reverse complement strand
CTCTTGATCAACTCCTTTGTCCTCCTTGAGAGCATTGCTAGCTCCTCCTCTTCCTTGTCACTTTCTTCATCACTTGAGGTGATCTCTACCTCCTTCTCTTTTGTTGAAGCTTTAAGAGCCATGGTTTTTCTTTCTTTCTCTGATTTGTCTCCTTGGCCTCTTAGCTTCTTCATTTGTTCATCTTTTTGCAAGGCCAACTCATGAGTTAAGATTTTGCCTATCAACAAATCGGTTGGAACCTTTTCAATTTTCAGATTTAACTCCTGTATGCAGCAAACTCTAGCACTAAATTTATCTAGAGGTAGAGTTTTAATGAATTTTGTGTTTACCTCATAGATAGTAAGAGTTCTTCCAAATTTCTTCATGTTAATGACAATAGACAAGAGCCTATTTGTCATTTTAGTGATGCTCTTATTGTCTTTCATCATGAAGAGTTCCCATTCGGTGACATACATCTCTAAACAGCTTGACTTGACTAGAGTTATGCCTTCACAATAGTTCTCTAGAGTCTTCCAAATGGCATGAGCTGTTTGACAGTGTTGCACTCTTCCAATCTCTTCTATAAAGAGTGAGCTTGGAAAAATGGTCATTGCTCTTTTGTTCTTGCCATTTGATTTCTGGTGTGCTTTAACCCATTCGTCCCTTGGGATTAATTCTCCATTACCATCCACAACCCTGGTGGGTGGCTTCCATTCATTAATGACCACATCCTAAAGGTCCACTATATCCATGTCAAGATAGATTTTCATCCTATACTTCCAATAAGCATAGTCAGTTCCATCAAAGTGTGGCCTTAGGTGTGAGTGGATTGCTTCCTATGCCATGATCTTGTTTCACCCAATAAAGGTTTGATATGTGAAAACCTTGCTCTAATACCACTTGTTGGCCCTTTGCACCAACAAAAGGGGTTGAATGGTGTATGAAAATTTTTAAAAACAAAAAAGTGTGGAGGAAAAATGAGAAGATTGAGATAAGCAATTTATAGTGGCCCAGGTATTAACCAACCCTACGTCCACTCCCCAATTCACCAATTGGGTATTTCACTCAATCACTAGCGTTTTACAAGCTTACACTCAACTTAGTGTTTAGGCTCACACAAAACCTTACAACTTGTGTTTTACAAGCTCACACAAAAACCTTTTACAAGTGTTTTCAAGGCTCACACTAAAACCTATCACAAGTGTTTTCAAGGCTCACACTAAAACCTAACTCGATGTGTTTTACAGGCTCACACAATAACCTTACAATATGGTGTTTTATGCTCACACCCAATAATTAACAATCTTATAAAGAAAATTGAAATAAATGAGTAGCAAAGATTGAGAGCTTTTTCTCTTGATAGTGAATTTCTTTTTCTTGTCATTTATTAATGTTTGGTAGAGTATTTATACCCAAATTCCAGCAAAAAGACTAACGACTAGTTTAATGGCTAGTCCATGTGTCAGCTTCCCATTGGTGATTTTCAATTTTCCTTATGAAAGTCAAAAGTTATGACCTTGTGTCTAGCAGCTAGTATAACGACTAGTTTATGAGGCAGTTTTTCATTAGTGCTTTAGGAAAATATAGTCTTTGTGTTTCTTCAACCTGCATAAGTCGCGGTCGCAATTTTCATTGTACAGATCATGATCCTAACCGCGAAATAGCCAGCCAAATTGTGCAATTTTCACTTCTCAAATCGCGGTTGCTACCAACATATAGCCTTTGCGATTTTTGACTTCCAACGGCTTCCTAGAACACTTGTCAAGCTTTAATTGTGGACTTTTTTCCCTTTTGAAGCTTTTTTGTAATTCGCGGTCGGGACTCCAATGTGACACAGACTGCAAATTCGTTAATCATTTTTAGTTTGCTTTATTTTGCTTCTTCGCAACAGAGAATGACTCTATAATTTAGCCTGTCTGATTTTTGGCAAGTCTTCTCAAAAGTCGCGGTCGTGAATTCTTGATTGTAATCGCGAGTCACTTTGGAGTTGATAGATTTTCTTCCAACTTAACTTGAGAGACTTATTTTTCTGCAAAATCAACACTTAATAAAAACATTAGTAATGATCAGTCTCCTTCGTCAAGATCAAAAGAGGTTCTAGACATAGGATTAATCATCCTAGTCCAATAGGTTCCTTCCTTATTCAGCTCCCTTTAAGAGTGGAAAATTTTGAAGATCTATCTCTTCATTCTTTCACCATAATAAGTACTCACCCATTAAAATGGTAGCAACAATGCGACCCTAGAAGAGAGTAATAAAAGAAGCCATAAGGGTTTTCTCCTCGCCCAAAGTATACTTAGGTATCTCCTCATACTGTATGTTGAATAGTTTCACCATCTTCCAAACATAGGGTAATCTAGTTGAGGTAGTGTAATATGGTTCGTAGTTGTGACGCAGTAGTCAAGAGTGGAGCCACATTCCTTCAGCGCGGGGCATATCTCTACATCTCCAAAATGGTAAGTATGGGTAATGGAATCCTATAAGTCACAGGCTACCTACAAAAAGTATGTATCAAGATGAATGAAGAGAGGTAGCAAAGAGCAAATAGATCCACCCATGGTAGATCATACTAGACTTAAGGAGGGAGAGACCTTAAAAAGGTTCTTAACATAGTTTGGGAGCTGAAGATAATAAAAGAGAAGAACAAGTTCGAAGTGGGCATTTATAGAAGAAGATAAAGGCTTATAAGGTTGTATAACCTCTTACCAAAGTTGTACAACCTCTTATCAGGTTTGTATAACATTCCAGTTGAGTTGTACATACCTCAGCCTGGTCTATACATCCCTCAGTTCCTAGAAAGGGTTTGGCAACCTCTCTCTTATATTTCAAACTTAAAATGACATTTTGTACCTATTCTGTAAGGCATATATGTAAAAGGATGACAATGCACATTCAAAGACACACCATCAGAGACCAAAATCATATTTATATATTAGTAAGTTAAAATATCAGAGTTTGATCAAAAGGGGAGGCAGTTTCACCTCATTTTGTCCTAAAAAGTCTTAAGCAATAATCCAAAAGGCAGGGCTTTCAAATTGCCTAATAAATTGTACAACTATGCAAAATATCTACCAAACTTGTTATACTAAAATGAAAGAAAAGAGAAAACATCCTAACAACTAATAAGCGAAAGGGGTCTTAAGAGCTCAGCTTCCTCTACCTCTGGAGCAGGTCGCCCCGAAATCCTCAACCTTGTTGTTGTTGCCACATATTTATGCTCTCTAGCTGCTTGGGCTAAGTTCTCAATCTGCCTTTGCCTCCACCAGATGTTGATCCTTCTCTCTAATCTCATTGTTCAGATGTTGGATCATATCATGCATGAGTTAGGATGAGTAGGACATAAAACATAACACATAAATCACAAACAAGCATAAATACATTATTTTACTTTCTCTTACTAACCTGCATAGAGCGTGTCTGCTGCATCATGACCCTTTTTATGGCAACAATTAGATCAACTATGACCTTTGCTTGGACATGAGGAATCCATGAGAAATGAAAGAGAAGCATTTTCAAAAGTATAGCTTACATTATAATCAATATATAAGAACATTGAGGAAAAATACTCACTTGGGCGGTCTCGACCGGCTCAAAAGTGCATACAAAGAGGGTAATATGCAATGACATCATTGACCCAGCCAGTGATGCCATGTAAGATTGCATTAGATTGTCTACCATGGAAGCTAAGTCACTCACCACTATTGGCTCCACAACACCTGAAGTAGATCTGTGGGCCTGTTTGCGACCCCAGGCAGCAACAATGCCAAACACAAAAGCAAGAGCAGTAGATCTTCACGTCGGTTGAGCAGTGGTGCCATGACCAATGTGTTGTAGGACAATCCCTCGTTAGGCACATATCGAAAGAATGCTTAAATAACTGCCTCTAATAAAGGAAGGCTCCCCACTAGTGCTCTAACTATCTAAGACCTATAGGGGGTACTAGTAGAAGATAGCTACTCCCCAGGCACATAGTGTAGCACTACAAGAAGCTCTATACCATCGAGGTCCATCATCCAAAACAAGCTTGAAGGTGGGAGCTGTGGGAAAGGTCGCTCATCCAGGCCTTCACCCTGATATAAAATGTATTCTCCTAGATACCACTCAAAAATTGAGGGTCGCACCATCAGTCGATGACAATAAGAGATAGTTTTCCCACCTCTTGTGACCACATCTCCATAGGTTCCCTCCACTTAAGGTGTAGCTATAATGAAGACAAAAAAACATTATAAGTACAAGACCATATGATAAAAATAAATAATTGACTCATACAATTTTATCTATGCGGGGAAAAGTACATAGTTCAAAGTAATAATGTACAAGCGAGCACACCTAACAACAATGGAGGACTTCTCATAGGACACCATGCTCTACCATAAGAAATAGGGGTAGCCACCCTCCACATCATCCTCAAGGTCGAATCCTTTCAATAGCCCCAGATTAACCCCCATGCCTATCAATAAAGGTAATGTAAATCTCAAAGAAATAAAAAACATGACTAAGCACAAAAAGTTAGGAGATACTTACGATGAGCACCTTCTAAGCACTGCACATGTATCGCTTACCCCAGGAGCACCGGTCAAAATAGCGATACAAGTATGCCGGTGCTACGGACCCCTAGTCAAAATAATGTAGTAAGCTCAGATTCTCCAACATTGGCACCAAGCAAAGCTCAACCATTTTAGAAGCGCTCAAGAAGATAGCCCTTGAAAGAGCATATAATAGGAAGCAGTGCACATGTTAATCGACCACCTCATCGAGACTATCATCAGTGATTCTAGGTGCATCAACAATCTTACTCTCTTTGAACAGCTAAGGACCCTTAGTAAGTAGTCCCTTTAAAGTACTATACATGTACACCAAAATTTGTGAGTAATGGAATACCAACTAACAGCAGCCTAATCAAGAAAGTGAAGCCTTCGGGTGTGATTATGACCTCACCAATCACAAGTAGATTAGGTAGATGAAAGGTGTGAGTCATATCCATCTATCGCTTTAATAATGCATGTGTCGTCGACAAATCGATCATTGGTGCCTCATTTGGCAACATCTATAAGAAAGTCCAAACCTTCATCCCCTTTAGGGGGCCAAAACCTAGGCATGTAGCATATAACGCCACTCCCCAGTAGGACCCATAGCACTGCCTTCCTTCTAGAAGGCGACGATATCCTGCAAAAGAATAAAATCAATAAATAATGAAATATGCATGCATGTGCATATTTTGTGTGACTATCTAGAGTCGAAGATAGAAAATTAATAAATCTTAGTCACTATGGTTCATTCATGAGCTTTAAGGGTAAATTATGAAGATAATTTTTTCTAAAAAATTCGACATCCATAAATGAAGTATCACCAGACTGGCAAATTCACAAGAAAAATGAGTTACTTACTCAGGTATGTCCCCTAATTACTCTTAAATTACTATATAAATTAATTTCAATTTTCTTTATATATGCCACATAATAAAGCCTAAAGTGAACACAAATCAAGGCAACAAACTATACTAATAGATAGAAAATAAATTTTACTAAACATAAAAGGTGAGTGTCCAAAAAATTATTTCTAATTATTTTACAAGCTAACCTAATGTTCATAGGCAAAAAGGAAATTTTAGGGAAGCACCTAAGATTTGTAGTGGTGAGATATACAAGCAATAAAATAAAATAAAAGGAAAAAAAATACAAGAATGCCTACCACTCATGAGGCGACTCTTGCAATATGGCAATATGGGTTGTAGACTGTCAGTATCACTAGTGGAAGGAAAGCCAAGCGGAATAATCTTCGTAGTTGCGCCCTTGTAACAGGCTCAACCACGCAAATCCCCATTAGGATTGCAACTACTCCAAGTTATCCAGGGTCATGATGTCCTCATCAGGAAACTCCTCTTGGACATCAAACATCATAATGTCACTTTACTCGACCATCATAATCACCTGAAAAAGATAAAGGAACCTAAAAACTAAGTTCAAAGCTTTGAGAGAAAAGCAAGATAGAGAAAAAGGAATAGCACAAATAAGATTAGTCATTTTCAAAAGGTATATATAGTGGACTAGGGTTGTACAATCATACACTAGGTTGTACAGCCCCCTTAAGGCAAGCTAGGCCGAGATGGGCCCTATGAGCCCAACTTTTCCCTTAGCCCATCCAACCCAACTCCTCTTAACTATTCAAGACCAATTACACCTAAATTACTAAAATATCCTGAGCCACTCTTCAAGACTAATTACACCAAATTTACCAAAATACCTCTAACTTCTTAAAGTGCCCCAGAGCGATCAATTTACCAAACTACAACTAGCTTCCTAAAGAGTCCCAAAGCTACTAAGTTACCAAAATGCCTTCATTGCTTTTAGAACACCTTGAGCTTCCCAATTCAAATTAGGCCATCAAAATATCCTTTAATGACAAACTTGCTCCCTCCAAGGCCTTAAAAATATTTTTAAAATGCCTTCATTACTTTTAGAACACCTTGAGCTTTCTAATTTAAATTAGGCTAACAAAATATCCTTTAATGACAAACTCACCCCTTCTAAGGCCTCAACAATATTTTCAAAAAACCTACATTTTCCTAGAAAATGGCAAAAATCAAGGAAGCAATTTCTACAACATTTGGGCCCAGGCCCATTACCATGAGATAAGAACCAAGACAACCAAAATGGCTACAAACATATGGGTTCAGTTTTATAAATGCTAAAAGGGCCTGAATGACACAAGAACTACCCAAGAGGCACCCCTAGGCCAAAATCATCAGTTAGAAAGACTGAAGCACCTACAAAAAAGTGCAAGAATAATAGTGAGTATAAAAGGCCAATTATCCAACATCAAAACACACGGTACCTACTAGAAAGCTGTCAGAACCACTTAGTACCTATTAGAAAGTTGTTGAAGAGTTGTTAAAACACTTGGTCCTACTAGAGAGCTGCTAAAACCTCTTCAACACTTGTTAAAAAGCTATTGAAGAGTTGAAAAAATGTCTAGTACCTACTAGAGAGCTGTCAAAACCACTTTTGTACCTGCTAGAAATCTGTTGAAGGGCTATCGAAACACCTGATATCTGCTAGAAAGATAACAAAATGATTTTAGATTTTAGTGCCTACTTGAGGAGCTACTAAAGACTTTTATCCTTGGGTACCCTTACTAATGTTTACATTCTTTACTTTGTTTTGTTAAAACTTGTTCAAAAAGTCATTTCTTAATGTTTTTCAAGCCCTACAGAGTAGGGGCAAATCATAAGCATCAAATTTTAAACCTCTAGATGTAAAGCTCAATGATGAAAATCACTAAATCTATTCCCCCAAATGCAAAGGAAATTACTAAACAGAGAGATGAAAGACCCTAGGATATCTTAGACAAGCCCAAAACTGAACCCAAGAACAAGCATAAGACGAAGCCCAAAATTGCCTGCTAGGATTGATGGGTTGTAGAACCCATCAAGCAAGGATGTACAGCCCACCAAGCTTAGTTGTACAACCTAGCACAAGGTTATACAACCCATTCTGGAACCTTAACTTTTAAAAACTTTTAGAATTGGTCCCCCCTTAAACCCTAGGGTTGTATAACAGATGGATGCATAACCCATTCCTAACTCTACAGCTCGTATGCAAACTCTAATTCTAGGATGTTCATCTCCCTCTCTATGATTGGTTGCGTCCAAGGTACGACTAGAAAAATTGTAAGTTTTGGTGCACTCACCCAACACCTAAAAATGTACCACCTATTTGAAGAAAGGGGGAAGCTTGGAAACTGTAAGGTTACTCTGCCAAAATTACATCTTAAAGCATACTTAACACATAAACCTTAAACCCTAACCCACTCCAGTCATTCCCACAGTAAAACTAGACCTAATCTCTTCATTTTTGTGCATTTTCTAAGCATTTTGGAGAATATTAGACTCATTATATGCCTTTAAGGCCAAGGATATCACTAGAAAGCATCCAAGACTCCCTTAACTCCCTCTTCTTCTTCCCCTTATTTTCTTCTTTTGTTTTCTAAATTTTTGAAAATAAGGGTTTTATAGCCTTCATGATAGGTTGTATAGCTCTTAATCTGGGCTGTACAGCCTAGTTTGCCTGTATGATAGTTTTTTGCAAAGTTTATTTTCTTTTCCTGCTTTATATTTCTTTCTTTTTGAAGCATTTTTTATGATATTTTGTCACTTTAGTGGCATAATAGGATGGGGTTTAACGACCTAGGACCCTTATTCACTTAAAAAAATGAAGTCTTGATTATGTTTCACATGGTTTTTATTCCTTATCTTACCAAAAAGCCTTTGGGATTTTTCATCTAATTTCAAGGAGATTTTTTTAATTTTATTTTAATCATTTCAGGGCCATGATCAAGTGAGGCACTTGATGTTCCATTACCTTGAGAGCTTACCTTGTGTTGGGAGTGTTAATTATATGAATAGTGTTTTGGTTCTTTAATCCCCTCCTTGATTTGGCATTCTAACTTTTGTAATATTTAGTTATGTTATGGGTGTTTTAGCTCTTTATGAGCAATATGAGGGAGGGTTCATCAACCCTAAGATCTTATTTTGGTGAATCTTTGCCTTAGGCCATTTAATATGCTCTAAGTATATTTTGCATTGCATATTATGACTCATACATTTTTATAATGTTTTGTATCCTGATTTGTGATATTGGGATCCATTACCATGGACATTATATGTATGTTTAGGGACCTTAACCTTGGAGATGTGGTAAGATGGTTATAAGGGACTTTGTTTGCTTTTCCTTTAAATTCTTGCATTTGTCTTTTTCATCATTTGATTACTAACTGCGGGATCTAGATTGGGATTTTTTGGTAAACCAAGCTTGTTTTGATGATTACAAACACATCTAAAAGCTAATTCTTGTTTGAATTTTTGTGTGAGATCTTGTAGGTACATAAATTTTGAGATCAAAGGCTTTAAAAAGTTTTTGGAGAAACTCTAAGTATTCAAAGCCAATAGGCGTTATTTCATTTCAATAATCATTATAACTTCATCAATGGGAATTGAATATTCTCAACAGGCATTGAAGTGACACCTAAATATGAGTTAAGTTTTATGGACTCTTCAACCATCAACTCTCTCATGGCACAATAGGCATTGAATGCTGAAAATACTTGAGCTTCATAAGTTAACCTTCCCAATAGGTGTTGCAATTTTATAACAGGCATGGCTCATCATTACCTCAATAGGTGTTCCATTTTTGCAATAAGCCTTGGACCAAATGACTTGATGTAAACAAAACCCTTGAAGTCTCAACATAGGCATTAGAAAAACACCCAGGCAAAGCTAGAGTTTCTGGACCCTCCAATGAGAGATGTTTAAATGTTGAACAGGCATTGGGACACCTTTTAGTAAGCATTGAACCAAAGCCAATAACCATTGAAACACTACATAAAATCTTGAAAAACAGAGCATCAAGTTCACATCCTTTTGGAGATTTATAATAGACATTGTACATATTCCAATAAGATTTGAACATAAATTCTAACAATCATTGAGAAGCTCCAGCAATCATTGAAGGAGTTGGTGACTAAAAAAATTGAGAAAGTCAAAAGAGAAGCATCTAGACAGATCTCTCTATAATAGCTAGTTTCAATAAGCATTTCAATAAAATCAACAACCGTTAAAGTTGTAATTTCACTCAACAACGAGCATGGAGACTGTCCAATAGGCATTGAATGACTACTTTATAACATAGAGTGATAACCTTCTTTCTAATGGCTAGTTTTGTATCTCTACCTATAAAAAGATTCTCCCATAACACAACCATGAAGAGAAATAGGAAAAAAATGTTCAAAAATTAGTTTATTCTATTGTGAAAACTTTGTTAAACAAAAAAGAGTGAAATAAGAGTGATCTAGCTTCAAGGGAAGATCAATTGTCAAAGCTTGCTTAAGACTTCTTCAAAAATAGAGTTGAATAACAAGCTTATGACATCTCTAAAAACTCACCACCAAGTCAAGCATAATTTGTAAATGTGATCATTATTGTTTATTGCGTGAGTGTGAGTGTTCTTTCTCATCTTTATTTTATAAATTTTTTAGAGAAAGATTTTTGGTTTAGGAGATCTTAATAGATCTAAACCATTTTTGTAGAAGGTTTAAGGTAGTACCTGTAAACTACTTTAGGAAACGATCTTAGTAGCACCTGAAAGTCTTCTTATAATAACTTAGTAGTGCCCAAGAACTATTGGTGTAAAGGTAATTGATGGCATCTAGAATCCATCTTGATATTGAAAGTCTTTAATGGAAGACTAAAGAGAGGACATATGTAGGATTGTGTTAAACCTCTATAAATTGTTTGTGTCGATTTCTCTTTATTTCCACACTCAATTTTCACTAGTTTTTACTTGTCATTTCCCTATTCAACCACCTTCTAGGGCACTAAGGGACAACACTAACTTTTTCTCTTCCTTTAGGTGTAGGCGTTTTATTTGATATAGACCATAAGTTGGTCCTAATGATCAATCTATGTGACCATGAATGACAGATGTGTGCATGCCTACCCCTATATTAGGAATACATGATCCTCATTTGTTTCGTGTGATGTATGTGATGGATGGAAGTATGGATATGTATAATGAACCTTACACCATGATGCATGACCCTTCTCCCTTATGGATTAATAGAATGAATTGGTTGGCTCAATTACGTTAGATACATTCTTAAGACCATTAATTGGACTAATCAATAACTAGTCTAAAATATTAAAAGTGAACCAAAGATGGTCGAAGGCTAGATCTCGAAATCGAGGCAATTTAGGGGTGTCTAACCTCTTCCCCAAGTCTTACCCAATTTGCAAACCCAATCTCTAATAGAGAGAAGATGAAATAGGCCTTTTAATTAACTTAGATTAGGTCCAGATTTTGCCTTTCCAAGATTCTTATCGCGACTAAAGTTAAGTGGTGACTCCATATTTTTTAGGGATGGTACCAATGTATTATCCCACATTTAGCCCCTCCTCCTCCCTGATGACCATCCTTTCAGACTTAGGGCTTTGAACGACGCAAGGCCTACCAATGTTAAGACCATCTTAGGGTCATTGATCCAAGTATGTGCCACATCTTGGGGTCATTACTAATTTTAAGACCATTGTCCCCTCCCCCGATAAAAGGATGGAGTCATAAGCAAGATTCCACTTATTTTAGCAAAATCCCTAGCTACTCATAACACCCTGAGGCTCAAAGGCATGTTTTCCTGTATACCAAGAGGCATGCACACAAACATGTACCTTCTACTTTTTACCATTCTTACATATGCATATATGAATATAGCCATGGCATGAGAAGATCCCCTACTTAGGCCAAAGCTGCTAATAGGAGAAACATTTACAAGTTTAAGTTCTAATGTCACTATTGCATGAGATATGGGCATATAAATGTGTTTTATTACATTAGGAAGGCTCGCCTCAAACTAGAGAACCCTTCCAAGCCTAACCCCCTTAGGACCCAAATATGCTTGGGTACCTAAATAAAGATTAATTTTCTTTGTAATTGTAGGTATGCTTGGAAGCCACCAATGAGGAAGACAATGATTGGCATATGGATAGTAGATGTTCAAAGCACATTAATAGAAATAATAAGCTATTCACATCAATTAAAGAAAAAGATTATGGTAATGTAAAATTTGGAAATAATGCCAAAGGTTAGTTAATTGGCATTAGCATAATTGATAAGAATGGTTGCCCCCTTATTGATAATGTACTTTTAATTGATGGTTTAAAACATAATCTTTTAAGTGTAAGTCAATTATATGACAAAGGTAACAAGGTTACTTTTGATTTTAAATAGTGTCTTATCACCACCTTAGTTGATGAGAATATAGTCTTCAAAGGTGAGAGACATGACAAAACATACATAATTGACTTAGACAATTTAGCTAACTAATCTTTTAAGTGTCTTATGTCCATTAGTAATGAAGCATAACTTTGATATAGAAGACTTGGGAATGCAAGCATGGAGCTTCTCCAAAAGTTATCCAAAGGATAGCTAATTAAAGGTCTTTCAGAGCTCAAATTTGCTAAGGATCAGACATGTAGACCATGTTAAATGGGAAAACAACATCAAATAACCTATAAACCAAAGAATGTTATAAGCACTTCTAGGCCTCTTTAAATCACTCTTGTGGACGTAATTAGACGTACTAGGAACTCTAGCACTGGTAGAAAGCATTATGCATTTTTCCTAGTTAATGACTACTCTAGGTTCACTTAGATTAGTTTGTTAGCTCATTAGAGTGATTTCTTTGATTTTTTAAAGAGTTTTATTAAAAGAGTTCAAAATGATAAAGGTTACTTCATTTCTTCCATTAAAAGTAACCATGGAAAAGAATTTCAAAATGAACTTTTTGAAAACTATTATTTGGAGAATATGATTTCATATAATTTTTTAGCTCTTAGAACACCACAATGAAATGGTGCGCTAAAGAGAAAGAATAAAATATTGGTTGAAATGGTTAAGACTGCTCAATGAGTATTCTCTTCTAAACTACTTTTGATCCAAATCCATCAACACCTCTTATTACATTGCAAATAGAGTTCTTACAAGACATATTTTAGATAAAACCTTTTATAAGCTATGGAATGGAAGAATGTTTGAGCTTTCATTCCTTACAGTTTTTAGGTGCAAATGCTACATCTTAAATACTAAGGACAACCTTAGAAAATTTGGCTCTAAAATCAATGGAGGTATCTTCTTAGGCTATTCTGCCACTAGCAAAGGCTATAAAGTTTTCAGCAAAAAGTCCATGGTAGTTGAAGAATTAATGAATGACATTTTTTTTATGAATTCAGTACACATGATCTTAGGAAAGGTACTCTTACTAATGATCTTATAGGTGACTTTGAAAGATTAGAGCTTAATTTTTCACTAAAAGAGAATAAGATTGAAATTAAAGAGCAAGAGGCACCTTAAAAGTTAAAGCAAGTTTAACCCTAACAAGAGAAGGACCAAGCTTAAGGACTTTTCAAGGATTAAAGATACTCCAAGGATTACCTAAAGGAGCTAATTAATTGGTGACACCTCCAAGGGAGTAAGTACTACAGCCTAATTCAATGCATTAGATAATCATCTTACTTTTATTTCTTAAATTGAGTCAAAATCAATTGATGAGGCTCTTGATGATGATTGTTAGGTGATTTCTATGCAAAAGGAACTCAACCAATTTGATAAGAACCAAGTTGAAGTATAGGTTGTAAGTGGGTGTTTAGGAATAAGTTAGATAACCTAAGTTTCCTCATAAGAAACAAAGCTAGATTGGCTGCTAAAGAGTATAACTAAGAGAAAAACATAGACTATGATGAAACCTTTACCTCCGTTGTAAGATTATAGGCTATTAGGATTCTTTTAGCATTTGCATGTCATATGAATTTCAAGCTTTTTCAAATAGATGTCAAAAGTGCCTTTTTAAAATGGTTTCATTAAGGAGGAAGTGTATGTTGAACAAACTCTAGGTTTTGAGTCTCATGATTTTATAAACTATGTTTTCAAACTAACTAAGACCTTATACTATTTGAAATAACCTCCTAGAACTTGGTATGAATGGCATAGTTCATGCCTTTTGAAAAATAACTTTAAAAAGGGCAAAGTTGACATAACATTGTGTGTGAAATGGTATAAAAAGGATGTACTTATTGTTCAAATTTGTGTTGATAATATACTATTTGGTGTTACTAATGAATCTCTTTATGAAGAATTTGTCAAGTGTATGACTAGAGAATTTGAGATGAGCATGATGGATGAGCTCAAGTTCTTTCTTAGTCTTTAAATTAAGCAAAGCAAAGAGACCATCTTTATCAACCAGTCTAAGTACACTAAAAAGCTTTTTAAAAGATTTGGAATAAATGGTTGTAAGAGTGCCAAGACATCAATAAGTTCAACAATAAAGATTGACAATGATGAATCAGGTAAGCCCATTGATGAAAAGAAATATAAAAGCATGATTAGATCTCTCCTTTATTTTACTACTTATAAACCTAATATTATGTATAGTATGTGCTAGATTTCAATCATGTCCTAAAGAATCTCATTTGTATGCCATAAAAAAATTTTGAAATATTAACATGGCATCATGCATTTAGGATTATGGTATCCTAGGAATTCACCTTTTAGTCTTTTTAAACATTTAGATGAGGATTATGCTTGTAGTTGGTTAGATAGAAAGAGCACTTCCATAACTTGCCAATTTATTTGTGAATGTTTAGTTTCATGGTTCAACAAAAAGTAAGTTTCGATTGTCTTATCTACTGTCGAAGTGGAATATGTGAAGACAGGTTGTTATTGCACTCAAGTTCTGTGGATGAAACAATAACTCTAGAATTATGACAAAGATGTTTATCACATTCCCATCAAATGTGATAATATAAGTATAATGAATCTTTCAGAGAATCCTATCCAACATTGAAGGAGAAAAAATATTAAAATAAGACATCATTTTCTTAGAGATCATGTGCAAAATGGTAATATGGTGTTAGAGTTCATTAGCACCACCAACTTGCATATATTTTCACTGAGCCCCTTAATGAAGAAAGGATGAACTTTATAAAGAAGGAACTAAGGATACATGATGAAAGCACTATAGGGTGGAAATAGATCTCATTATATGTATTCATGATTGCTTGATTGTTACGGATAAGATATTCACCATGTTCGATTGTTGTGTATATGGTGTGTTATTAGATGAATCAATTCAACTTACATTTGAGCTTTTCCATGTTCAATTACATGAATTGATAATCAATATATCAAATCAATCACTCTATGTTTAGGCCATTATAAAAAAAATCAAAACTTATTTTAAAATGGCATATAAATCACAACTGATACTTATATTTGTAGCTGTTGTTTACAAGCCATTTTATTTTTTAAGCTCTCTAGTAATTTACATTCATGATTGAAGATTGTCATTATGAAATTTAAAATTTTTTAAATTTATAACCATTGACTTCAAACCTTTCCAAGGAATTTTTAACTATTACTCACGATTTTTATAATTTGGGATCAGGACACAAGCATAGTAATCACGATTTACTTAAAATCATTGGATAATAATCTTCATTATTTAAATGGTGCAAGAATGCACTTAATACATATCTAGCCATTTTTTAACCTTTTTTTACACGTTTTCTACCTATTTAAACCCCACTAACACCTCTACTCTTACTTTTTACATCTCGCTTCATCAAACTTCATCCCTTTGTCGAGTTTCTCTTTTTCAAGTAATCTCTACTCTTTTAATCTTCTTCATCATCATCTTTATGGTTGCAAGGAAGTCTATAAGAAGTGAATAAGGGAAAGGCATTACCCAAACTTCCTAACCTCTATAAAGGCAAGCTCCCATTGTTCATCTCATGAAAGGGGTTGTTAAAGAGGAGAATGAGGGGTATGCAACTAATAAGAAGAAATTGATTGAACCTAATAAAAGTCATTCCACCTTTCTTCTTCAAACTCTCAAACTAAAAAGAGAGATCAAGGTTTCCTCTCCAACCTTGGATAGATTGAATTCACCTTTCAAGATGAACTTGAATATGAGGAAATCATATGAAAATTCATATGCACAATGGAGACTAGCAAGGTAGTGAACTCTAAAGTAGGTATGCATTGTTTGCTCTTTTATTATTTTAACTACCTTACTCCATCATTTATGATAAAATTTGCTTTTTTTTAACTTTCAACATGGAGACTCCATCCCCTTCAATCTTATTTCCTTCAATGATGTTGATCTTTTTGAGCTTTGGAAAATTATTTCCATTGAAAACTGATATGACCCTAAAAAATCACTCTCCAAAATATCAAATTCGTCCCCTATTGGCTTCTTCACCAAATTATTACTTTTCCCATCAATGTAAGAGGTGATGGAAGTGAAAAGATCTCCTAAAAGAACCATGCATTCTTTATTGCCTTCTTACAAAAAAGCCAATCCAAACTAACCATTACTTTGTGGTCTAATTAGCCCATATGAATACATCAAAAAGAAGTTAAGTTCTCCTCCCCTTTCATATCAGTGCCATCTATAGAATGGTAGCAGCATTAACTCCTAAAAATGAGTCCTTTCTTACCTTAACTTATTTTTGTCGCTCTAACTTCCTTGACCTCTCTTGCCTCATCAATGCCAAAATAATAAAGGCAAATACATATGAATACTTGCCAGAAGAAAAATGAGTTAGACTACAATAAGCGTTTTTAGCCTAAATAAGTAAAAGACTCATAATTAAAGGAGGCCAAACACAAGAAGAAACACTAATGAAACCCATGGTACAACCAAAGGTCCCTCCTTCTTTGGCTAAAGTCTCTAGACTTCTCAAGAAGGTTCTCAAGAGACTCACCTTTCTTCACCACCATTATGGTGATATTATTGAGATCTAAGAGAAACTTAGCCTTTCTAATCCTTGCCACTTACAATAGTTTAAATTTTTCAAAGATGAGGAAGAAGAAGAAAAAGCACTAATTCAAGCTACCATCAATCAAGGACACAAAGAAGAAGTTAGAGATAGTAAGAAAAATGAATATGGAGATGATGATATTTGTGAGCATCTCAGGATTTTGCTCAAATAAAAAGAAATCGATTAACAAAGGATCGAGGTGACAAGGGTCCTTACATCGGTAATAACCTTAAGACACTTAGATCAATGAGGGATCCTTTTATGCCTTATATTGTTCACAGCCCCAAGCCCAAAATGATAGGCATTAAGGGACTAAATATGGGACAATACATTGGTATCATCCCCAGAAATATAGAGTCACCACCCAACTTTGATCTGGACAAGAATCTGGGGAAGATAAAATTTGAACCTAATCTAAGTCAATTAAAAGGCCTATTTCATCTTCACTCCATCAGAGATTGGGTTCAAAAATTGGGTACATATTAGAGAAGAGGTTAGGCAACCCCAAACCACTCGAATATCTAGATTCAGCCTTTGGGCATCTTTAGTTCACTTTTAATATTTTAGTCAAGTTATTGATTAGTCCAATTAATGGTCATAAACATATATTTAGTGCAATTGAGCCAACCAAATCATTCTATCAATCTATAAGCGAGAGGGGTCATGCATCATGTATAGGGTTCATCATGCATATCCATACATCCATCCATCATATACAACACATAAAATGGATAGGGATCTGACATTCCTGTTATGGGGGTAGGCATGCATACATCCATCATTCATGATGATATAAAATGATCATTAAGACCAACTTATGGTCTAACTCAAATAAAACACCTACACCCAAAGGAATAAAAGAAGTTAGTAATCAAATTATGAAAAAAAATAAATGAAAAAAAAACTAAAGGAAAGGCAAAAGAAGTCCATTATAACCATCTTATCACATCTCCAAAGCTAAGGTCCCTAAACATACATCTAATGTCCATGGTAGCACATCCCAACATCACAAATTAATATACAAAACATTATGAAAATGCATGAGTCATGAACAATCAAAGGGATAAATATACAATACAAAGCATAATTAAGGGATATTGAATGACCTAAGGCAAAGATTTACCCAAATGAGATCCTAAGGCTAATAAACCCTCTCTCATATTGCTGACAAAGAGCTAAAACACCCCTAGCACAACTAACTATTATAGAAGTTAGAATGCCAAATGATTAAGGGGGATTGAAAAATAAAACGAACTAAAACACTACTCACATAGTTAACACATAAACTCTCAACATAAAAAGAGCTCTCAAGGTTAATGAAACATCAAGTTTTCCACTTGATCATAGCCTTAAGATGATTAAAATAGAATCAAAACATCTTCTTGAAATCAAATGAAAGATCCTAAGGGCTTTTTAGTATGATAAGTAATAAAAACCATTTGAAACATAACTAAGACTTCATTTTTTAAGTGAATAAGGGTCATAAGTCATTAAACCTCATCTTATTTTGCCACTAAAGTCTTAAAATATCATAAAAAAAAGTGCTTCAAAAGAAAGAAATTTGAAAGAGGATAAGAAAATAAACTTTGCAAATCTTCTAAGCAAACGGGGTTGTATGACCCAATATTGAGGTTGTACAACCCAGATTAGGGGTTGCACAACCTATCATGAAAGATGTGTAACCCTTTTTTCTAGATTTTAGAAAATAAAAGAAGAAAATGAGGGAAGAAAAAAAGGGAGTATGAGGTATCCTTTATGCTTTCTAGTGATGTCCTTACCCTCAAAGGCATACAATAAGTCTAATATCCTCGAAAATGAAGAAAGAATACACAAAAATGAAGATATTTGGTCTAGTTCTACCTTAAAAGTGATTGGTATGGGTTAGGGTTTAAAGTTTATGTGTTCAGTATGCTTTGAGAAGTAATTTTGGTATAGTAACCTTAGGGTTTTCAAGCCTACCCCTCTTTACATTGGAGGGGTATTTATAGGTGTTGGATGAGTGCACCAGACCTTACAATGGTTCTGATCACACCTTGAATGCATCTAATCACAAAGAGGAGATAAATCATTAAGAATTAAGATTTACATGCAAGTTGTATAGCCAAGAATGGGTTGTACATTCATCTGTCAGTGTTGTACAACCTTAGAGTTTAAGGGGGACTAGTTCTAAAAGATTTTAAAGGTTAAGGTTCTAGGATAAGTTGTATAACCCTGTACTAGGTTATATAACCAAGCTTGATGGGTTGTACAACCCTGTTTGATGGGCTATACAACCCATCAATCATAACATGTAGTTTAGTCTTTGTCTTAAGCTTGATCTCAGGTTTGATTTTAGTCTTCTCTAAGGTATCCTAAAGCCTTTTATCTCTTTCTTTGGCAATTCCATTTGCATTAGAGGAAATAGATTTGGTGATTTTCATCATCGGGCTTTATATTCAAAGGTCCAAAATCTTATGCTTACAATTTACCTCTACTTTGTAGAGCTTGAAAAATAACATTTGAGAAATGATTGTTTGAGCAAGTCTCAAAAAGAAAAGTAAAGAATGTAAACAATAGTAAGGATACCAAGGATACAATTCTTTAATAACTCTTCAAGTAGGTATTAAAATCATTTCGGTATCTTTCTAGCAGGCATTAGGAGTTTTGACAGCTCTTTAGTAGCTTTTTAGTGGATGCTGAAGAGGTTATAGTAGTTCTCTAGCTTTAGTAGCTTTCTAATAGGTATTGAAGTGGTTTTGTCAGCTCTCTAACAGGTACCAGGTGTTTTGATAGCTCTTTAATAGCTTTCAAGCAGGTATTGAAGTAGTTTTAGCAACTCTCTAGTAGGTACCAAGTGTTTTGATAGCTCTTCAGCAGCTTTCTAGTAGGTATTAAAGAGGTTCTAGCAACTCTCTAGCAAACAAGGTGTTTTTACAGCTCTTCAATAGCTTTATAGTAGGCACTAAAGTGATTCTAACAGCTCCCTAGTAGGTACCAGATGTTTTAGTTTTGGATAATTGGCCTTTTATAGTCACTAGTGCTCTTGCATTTCTATATGAGTGCTCTAGTCTTTTTGATTGATAATTCGACTCAACAATGCCCCTAAGTGGTTATTGTGCCATTCAAGCCCATCTAGCATTTGTAAAACTAAATCTATATCCTTACAACCCTTCAACCTGTCTTAGGGGTTTATTCTTCTCTTAAGATAATGGACCTGGGCCTAAATGTTATAGAAAATGCTTTCTTAGTTTTTGCCCTTTTTGAGAGAAAGTAGTTCTTCTTAAAAATATTATTGATGCCTCAGATGGGGCATGTTTGTCATTAAAGGGTATTTTGATGGCCTAACTTGAATAAGGAAGCTCAGTTGTTTTCTAGGTGTTCTAAAAGCAATGAGGCATTTTGATAATTTAGGATTATTTGGGAAGCTAAGGGTACTTTCTGGAACTCTTTGGGAAGTTAAAGCTATTTTAGTAATGTTAGCCTAGTGCACCAAGAAGGAGGGTTGAATTGGTAGGAGATTAAAAAATTTTAAAAAATGGTAAAGTGTTTAGAGAGTTAAGAAAGAGAAGATAAAATAAACATAAGATGTTTATAGCGATTCGGGTATTAACAAACACTATGTCCACTACCCAATTCTTCACAATTAGGTATTTCACTCAACTAAACTGATGTTTTCAAGCTCACACCTAACTTTTACAATTGTGTTTTATGGCTCACACACAACCCTTATAACTTGTGTTTTTAAGCTCACACAAAACCTCTCATAAGTGTTTTGGATAGGCTCACACTTTAACCTCTTACAATAGTTTTAGAAGCTAGACTAACTCTCAACCTACTTACAAAGGTGTTTAATACTAACACTAATCAATCAACAACACATAAAAAAGAGTAAGAAGAATGAGTAGCAAATTTGCAAGATTTTAGTTATAATAAATGAAATTTTCTTGCATTTACATCTGTTTGATGGTGTATTTATAGGCAAAAACCATCAAAAAGATATTACTCAAAAACCATCCTTAAATCTGTAAGTTGTGCTAGGCAAATTTTGCATCTGTCAGACATAAGTCACAACTGTGATTAGCATTTCGCGGTCGTGATTTTCCAATTTACATTGAAGAGCTATAAATCGTGGCAGAGAACCATGTTCTATGTCTAACAGCTAGTCCATATGTCCTTCACCCATTGGTTGTCTAAGAAATATAGTTATTGTGTTTAACCAACCACTCAAAAGTCACAGTCATGATTAAACTTCCTCTTGGGTGAGACTGAGATCGTGAATTCCTCTATTTGGTGAGGAGACAACACTTTTTTAAGTTGCGATCGTGACATATGCTTTACCCTTGCAATTTTTGATATTTCAATGGTTACCTTGGACACTTAGTGTGCTGTGGTTGCAGACTTGGTTCCCTTCTTTGTTACTATGAAATTCACAATCGCAACATAACACATGAATGCCATCATGAATTCCTCTGTGAATCAAGCAAGCTTCATTCGACTGAATTGCAACTATGAATTCATCCATAAATTATTCTAGCTTAGCTTCATCCATCCTTATTATAAGATTACAATTGCAAATTAAAGGATGCTAACCGTGAATTTGGATGTTCTTTTCAAAGTTGGAGATTCTAACTTTCATCCAACTTCAAATGAAAAAATATCTTATAAACTGCAAAACAACACTTAAACAAAACATTAGAACTAATCAATCTTCATTGTCAAGATTAAAAGAGGCTTATGACTTAGGTTTGATCAACCTAGTCCAACAATGTCTCCCTTTTTTATTTTGACAACTTAGATTGATCTTAAAGAAAATCAAATGCATAGGTTGTAAAGTTGGGATGGTTAATGACTAATTAATCAAAGAATTCTAGTCAATGATCAAATAATTAGAGAATTCTAAGTTTGAAAAAGTAAAGCTCCTATAGCTATTGCTCCCTCTCAACTTATACTTTTCTTATGCAGAATACTTATTCTCACCCAATGCTACTCTCTCCCCTTTTGGCAAGATCAAAAAAAGGGTAAATTTTAAAGAGTGAATGAAGTGCTTAAATTGAGATAGAGTAATCATAAGGAGCAAATAAGTATATAAAAACTATCATAACATATGAATTGCAATCACATAATATATAAAGCAATAAATTGCAAAATGAACACTTTAATTTATTTAATAGACTGTGGGATCACAAGATTTACATCAAAAACATAAAAGAAACAACAGAAAAAGAAACCTTAAAGATAATATAAAAGATTGGAGAACTATCATTGTCTCTAGAATCATTAATGTCTTCATTCGTTTATCCACTTTGAGCTTCATCACCCTCCTCAATCTCTTGGATATCCTCCTCTTTAGGTGTGTCTTCCCAATCTTCAAACTCTGGAAGACAGTAGGAAGTAGCACCTACTTTCTCCTGAAAATCCATCAGATCACTATGTCGGTAGGAGAGGAGGAGAAATTGTATCTTGATCATCCTCATCATCTTGTCAAGCTTCTTTTTTATAAAGGCAAGAGTGATTTTGGCTTTGGGTTTAAGTTAGGAAGGTAGAATAGGTTGTGCTCCCTCTTCAATGACTAGCCTTTTTCACTCAGAGGCATGGGAGGTTTCCAATTTCTTTGCCCCAAAAGCTCCCAATGTATAAGTATATGAATCAAGATGAATGGCTTTAGTATTGATAAGATAAGGTAAGTCCAAAAGGTTATGGGATGGTAAGCATTTTTTAGTAAGGAACTTCTCATTTTCCTCATTAAGCGCACCTATATAAAGGTAAATGGCAATGACTTATAAGGAAAGAAAAAACTGACTTTTTGGCTTTATACTCATATGGATCAATTAATTCATAAGATAGCGGCTGGTCTGAATTAGTTTGTTCTTGGTGAGGCAGAAGAGAAAAAGCAAGGTCTTTTTTTGCGGGACCTTCTCATTACCATCACCTCTTGTATTGATTGAGAAGGTGATGATATAATGAATGAGCCAATTTAGGAGGGTTTGAATGTATTTGGCTAGAGAGGTCTTAGGGTCATGTTTGATCTAGATGGAAATTTCATACCAAAACTCTGAATAAATGATATCAAGAGCGAAGATGATGAACGAAATGTCATCCCCAACTTAAAGATTGAAAAGGTTTGAAAATTGTTCAAAGGTAATGAAAAAGGGATCCCTACAGGCTCGAAATACTAACCCATATTGGCCAGCACGAGATTTTGCTCTTCTACTCAAGGTCATGGTACACATGAATTTGTGCATTATCTCTTTATAATTGGGCTCATCGCAAAAAATTAATTCATTCCATCATAGGTTTGAGAGAAATGTGTGGATCTCATCCTTGATGCCTAGTGACTCAAGGAGGAATGTGGAAGGGATTGTGTTAGTTTGGATAATCTTTAAGGAGTTTGCCTTGTACCTATCCTTTTCCTCCTTAGTTATCCCTTTCATCATGTGTAGAGAAGGTGGTCTAAAAGGCTATGCTACTGTCTTGCCTTTTTCTACTCCTGAGGCTTTCTTGGGGACCTTTGTGAATAAGGGAAGATTAAAAGATGTTTGAGAGTAAGGAAGAAGAGATATTAAGGTTTAAGAATGAATAGAAACATTGTTTCAAGGGTTTGCATAGGCCAGGAAAGGGTGTGAAAATGGTCGTAAACAGTCAAAAATTAATTTAATGAAGGGTTGAAAATGTTTGGCAGTCAATTCAGTTAAATGTATGGTAGTTACTCAAATTTGCGATCGTGTCCTGCAAGTCACGACTAATAATTATGAAATATTTGAGTAATGAACAAAAAATTCTCGAGAAACAACGTGGTCATTCATCAAAATGTTTGAAATTTGAAATAATTCACGATGAGGAACTAAAGTAGTAATCGTGATTTGATGGTTGACAAATGAATGATTAATGTCTGTAAGTCACGATCATGAATTAAGGAGTATCGACCACGAATTACATGGTAGAAAAGATAACTATGAAAGGATAATACTTGACTTTCTAGGTTATGATCCATTTAATATATTGAAGCTTAATTCATGCAAATTGGCATAGAAAAGCACAATTGTACACAAAATTAGGACATCCAAAGAGATAAATATCACATACATCATACATGTAATAATCAATCAAGTATGAATAATGCATCACACAAAGATCATTCCAAAAGATCTAACTTTTCACTATAAGGAGCTTCCATCAAGCATTCCCAACTCTCCCTTAATGAAGTTCATCCTTTCTTCGTTAAGAGGTTTTGTGAAAATGTCTACAAGTTGATGATTTGTATCTATAAATTCTAATACTACATCTCTATTTTGGACATGATCTTTAAGAAAATGATGCCTAATGTTTATATGTTTGCTCCTATAATGTTGGATCAGATTCTTGGAAAGATTTATTGCACTAGTGTTGTCGTATTTGATGGGAATGTGATCAACAACTTTGCCATAATCCTTTAATTATTGTTTCATCTAAAGGACTTAGGTGTAACAACAACCCGCAGCTACATGCTCAGCTTCGGCGGTGGATAAGGCAAATAAAACTTGATTCTTACTATACTAAGACACTAAACATTCTTCTATGAATTGGCAAGTTCCAGAAGTGTCATTTCCATCTAGAAGACTACCAGTATTATCCGCATCTGAATAACCTATGAGCCTAAATTAAAGAATCTTTAGGATACCATAAACCTAGATATAATGTCCCATGTAAATATTTTGAAAATTCTTTTAATAACATTTAATGAGATTTTTTAGGACAAGATTGAAATCTTGCACACATGCATACACTAAACATTATATCAGGTTAACTAAAAATGCCTCGATATCTCTTCTTATCAATCGACTTACCTAATTCGTCTTTGTCTAACTTGATGGTAGCATTCATTAGTATTTTTGCTACTTTACATCCTTCCATGCCAAATTTCTTAAGAATGTCCTTTGTGCATTTAGCTTGGTTGATGAAGATCCCTTCTTTCATTTGCTTAATTTATAGACCAAGGAAAAACTTGAGCTCTCCCATCATGCTCATCTCAAATTCCCTAGTCATACACTTAGTAAAACCCTTACAAATAGATTCATTAGTAACACCAAAAATGATATCATCAACATAAATTTGCACTATTAGTGTATCATGATTATGCCTTTTGACAAACAAAGTTGTGTCAACCTTCCCCTTTTCAAAATCATTTTGCAAAAGAAAAAAACTAAGCCTTTCATACCAAGATTTTAGAGCTTATTTCAAACCATAAAAGGCTTTATTCAATTTAAAAAAACATAATTTGGAAAAATATGTGATTCAAAACTAGGAGGTTGTTCAACGTAAACATCCTTCTTTATGACACCATTTAAAAAGCACTTTTGACACCTATTTGAAATAGTTTGAAATTTATATGACATGTACATACCAAAAGAATTCTTATGGCCTCTAATCTTGCTATGGAGGCATAGGTTTCATCATAGTCAATGTCTTCCTCTTGGTTGTAACCCTTAGCTACCAATCTAGTCTTATTTCTAATGATGAATCCTTACTCATCTAACTTATTCCTAAACACCCATTTGCATCCTACAATTGGGTGTTCATTAGGCCTTGGAATAAGTTCCTACATATTATTTCTCTTCAATTGGTTGAGTTCCTCTTGCATAGCAATCACCAAACTCTCATCATCAAAAGCCTCATTAATAGATTTTGGTTCAAATTGAGAAACAAAAGCAATATTATTATCTAAAGTATTGAGTTGAGATCTAATACTTACATCCATAAATGTATCACCAATGATTAGGTCATTTGGGTGATGGTTATAAAATCTCTAATCCTTAGGACGATCTTAGTTTGGTGATTCCATTTATTGATGTTAAGGTTCCTTATCTTCTCTTGATGAATTGCTCTGATCATGATCCTTATCCATCACTCTCGTGGTATGCTTCAAATCTAATTTCTCAAAATCACCTACAAGATCTTCAACAAAAGAACCTTTCCCAAGATCAAGCTTACTAGATTCATCAAACATAATATTTATAGACTCTTCAACAACCATTGAACTTTTATTAAAAACCCTATGGGCTTTACTAGTGGTGGAATAACCTAAGAAAATACCTTCATTAGTTTTTGAATCAAATTTCCCAAGATTATCCTTAGTATTCAAGATATAGCACTTATATCCAAATACTCTTAGGAATGATATTTTAGGCTTTCTACCATTCCATAGCTCATAAGAAGTTTTATTAATAATGGGTCTTTTGAAAACTCAATTTGCAATATAACACAAAGTATTGATAGCATTGGCCTAAAAGTAATTTGGCAAAGAATACTCATTGAGCATAGTTCTTGTCATCTCTACTAGTGTTCTATTTTTCCTCTCTACAACACCATTTTGTTATAGTGTTCTAGGAATTTAGAAGTTATGAAAAATCTCATTCTTTAAGCAATAAGATTCAAAAGATTCATTTTTAAATTCTTTTCCATGGTCACTTCTTATAGAAGAAATGAAGTAACTCTTTTCATTTTGAATCCTTTTTGCAAAACTTTTAAAAGCATCAAAAGTATCATGCTTATG
The DNA here is from genome assembly GCA_949677035.1 of Omphalea diandra. NCBI lineage: Eukaryota > Viridiplantae > Streptophyta > Magnoliopsida > Malpighiales > Euphorbiaceae > Omphalea > Omphalea diandra. Next base: position 23,798 of record CATIWR010057097.1, on the reverse strand, counting down.
AGCTAGAAAGGATACCCAAGTAAACTTAAAGTAATCATCAATTACGATAAGTGCATAATGTTTTCCACCTAAACTAGCACTCCTAATAGGTCCTATCAAGTTTATATGAATTAATTTAAGAGATCTAGATATACTTACAATATTCTTTGCTTTAAAGGAAGATTGATGTTGCTTTCCCATTTGGCAAGGACCACATGTCTTGTCTTTAGATAACTTTAGCTTAGGAAGACCTTCCACTAGCGTCCCTTTTGATAAGCTCTATAAGAGCTCCATGCTAACATGTCTAAGTCTTTTATGCGAAAGCCAAGTTTCATTGCTAAGAGACACAAGACACTTAAATGATTGGTTAGCCAAATTGTCTAAGTCAATTAGGCAGGTATCGCTTTTCCTTTCACCATTGAAGACTACCTTTTTATCTACCAAAGTGATTACTCGGCATTTTCTAAGGTCAAAGATGACTTTATTACCTTTATCACATAATTGACTTACACTAAGCAAGTTATGTTGTAAGCCATTCACAAGCAAAACATCATTAATAAGAGAACAACCATTCTTACCAATGTTGTCAATGCCAATTACCTTACCCTTAGCATTGTTTCTAAATGTGACATTGCTACCCTCTTTTTCTTTTAAGGCAATAAATATTCTATTGTTGCCCGTCATATGCTTTGAGCATTCACTATCCATATACCAATCATTTACCTCATTGGTGGCTGCCAATCAATCCTATACAACACAAGTAAATCATTTTTGCATTGGTACCCAAGCATACTTGGGTCCTAGGGGTTAGGTTTGGAAGGATCCTCTAACTTGAGGTGTGCCTTCCTAGTATAACAATAAATGTTTATATGACCAAACTTCATGCAATAGTGGCATTGGAGTTTAGACTTATGTGTCTTTCTCCTATACATTGCCTTGGTATGAGTAAATGGTTTTCTCATGCCAACATGATGTGAGTGTGAACATGAACATGAATGAATAGTTGTAGAGTAAATTTTTTGTATGTGTTTGAATAAGCAAGCTTTTTATTATAAATGTATGCATGATTGGCCTTCCTAGAAATAGGCCTTGAGCCTTGTTGCACCTTTCTTTTGCCCTTATGCAATGGTGGTTTAGTGTTTTGAGCATTTTTCTTTCCAACCACCTCAATACTTAATGTTCAAGGTGTTGAGCCTCTAATAAATTTTATGAGGGAAGGTGTAGAAAAAGAGGCTCAATTAAAGCCTAAACTATACCTAACTAAGGGAGGTCTCTTTGTCATACAATAAATGTATCCAAAGCTTTCTTTCCCTTGTAGAACTTAGAAATAGAGTTTATAAGTTCAATGACTTCACCCTTTAAAGAGTCATTTTCTTTTCTCAATGAGGTTAGGGATAAAGATGGCTTGGATAGACTCTCTATTAAGTTCTTCATTTGAAGCCCTCAATTCACTTATAAGACTATTTAAGGATTTAAACTCATTCTCTAATTTAGTATAATTCTTATTGTAAGATTTCATTTATGACTTATAGTTGTCACATTTCAAAGTGAGAGCTTCTAAAAGCTCATCATATATATCATCTAACTCAACAAAATTAGCATAAGAGTGAGGTGAAGGGCTTACCTCATTTAATGAATCTTTTTGAGCCATGAAGCACAAGTTTATAACCTTTTCCTCTTCATCTTCTTCACTTGATTATCATCCTAAGTGGCTTTGAAGCTTTTCCTTTTCTTTTTGTCTCCTTTTTTTTTTCTTCTTTAATTTGTGGTAGTCATATTTGATGTGGCCTAGCTTGCCATACTCATAACAAGTGACATCACTCAATCTTTCTTTGGGGATTGAGTTGCTTTCTTGAAGCTCCTTCTTTCTTCTATTTTACTTGAAAGCATTGTCAGCTCCTCTTCCTCTTTGTCACTTTCCTCTTCACTTGAGGACATTTCAACTTCCTTCTCCTTTGATGAAGACTTGAGAGCCAAGGTCCTTATTTCTAGTTGTTTTAATTTAGCTCTTTGACCTCTCATCTTCTTCATTTCTCCATCCTTCTTCAAGGCTTGCTATGAGTTAAGAGCCTGCCTATTAGAACATCAGTTGGCACCTTCCCTATCTCCGAATTGAACTCTTGGATAGTACAAACTTTGTCACTAAATTTTTTAGGATTTTTGAATTTACCTCATGATTTGTGAGAATTCTCCCAAACTTCTTCATGTTTGTGATAAATGCAAGGAGCCTATTCGCAATATCAGTGATGCTTTCTCCTCCTTTATCATAAATATCTCCTATTCCATCACATACATTTCAAGTCTGCTAGATTTCACTAAGGTAGTGCCTTCATGGTAGTTTTCTAAGGCCTTCTAAATCCCATGAGCTGTAAAACAATGTTGAACCATTCGAATTTCTTCTTTTGAGAGAACTTAGAAGGATTGTCATAGCTCTTTTGTTTCTGCCATTGGATCTCCTATGACCTTCAACCCACTCCTCTCTGGGGATCAATTCTTCACTTCCATCCACCACTTTAGTAAGTGGCTTCCACTCCTTTGCTACAATGTCTCAGAGTTTTACTATATCACAATCCAAGTAGATTTTTATCCTATACTTCCAATGAGTACAGTCCGCTAAATCGATATATAGCTTGAGGTGAGTGTGGATTCCTTCTTATGCCATGATCTTTTCTCACAAATTAAGCTTTGAAGTGAGACTTGGCTCTAATACCACTTGTTGACCTAGTGCACCAAGAAGGAGGATTGAATTAGTGGGAGATTAAAAAATTTAAAAGAAGGGTAAGGTGTTTAGAAAGTTAAGAAGGAGAAGACAAAATAAACATAAGATGTTTATAGTGGTTTTGGTGTTAACAAACCCTACGTCCACTTCTTAATTCTTCACAATTAGGTATTCCATTAAACTAAACTAGTGTTTTCAAGCTCACACCTAACTTATACAATTGTATTTTATCACTCACATATAACTCTTACAACTTATGTTTTTAGGCTCACACAAAACCTCTCATAAGTGTTTTGGATAAGTTTACACTTCAACCTGTTATAAGAGTTTTGGAAGCTAGGCTAACTCTCAACCTACTTACAAAGGTTGTTTAATGCTAACATCAAACAATTAATAATACATAAAGAAGAGCAAGAAGAATGAGTAACGAATTTGCAAGAGTTTAGTTATAATAAATGAAATTCTCTTTCATTTAGATCTGTTTGGTGGTGTACTTATAGGCAACAACTACCAAAGAGATGTTACTCAAAAATTATCTCTAAATCTCTAAGTTATGCTAGGTAAATTTTGCATTAAATGCCTGTCAGATAAAAGTCGTGATCATAACTGGCATTTTGCGGTCACGATTTTTCAATTTACACTAAGGAGCCAAAAATCACGGCAGAGAACCCCGTTCTATGTCTAACGGCTAGTCCATGTGTCCTTCACCTATTGGTTGTCCAAGAAATATAGCAATTGAGTTTAAACAACCACTCAAAAGTCACGGTCGTGATTAAACTTCCTCTTAGGCTTGACTGAGGCTGCGAATCCCTCTATTTGGTGAAGAGACAACACTTTCTTAAGTCACGGTCACAATATATGCTTTGTCCTTATGATTTTTTATATTCTAATGGTTGCCTTGGACACTTGGCGTGTTATGGTTATAGACTTGGTTTCCTCCTTTATTACTATGAAGTTCGCGATCACGACATAGGACGTTAATACCACCGTAAATTCCTCTGTGAATCAAGCAAGCTTTCTTTAGTTGAATCACGACTACGAATTCATTCGCAAATTCTTATAACTTAGCTTCATCCATCCTTATTGCAAAGTTGTGATCACAAATTAGGGGATGCTGACCGCGAATTTGGATGTTCTTCTCAAAGTTGGAGATTTTGACTTCCAACCAACTTTCAATGAAAAAATATCTTATAAACTGCAAAACAACACTTAAACAAAATATTAGAACTAATCAATCTCCTTTATCAAGATCAAAAGAGGCTTATGACTTAGGTTTGAGCAATCTAGTCCAATAAGTAATTTGGGCATAATTGGGCTTAAAGAGAGGCTAGGAATATTTTGGTAATTTAAGTGTAATTGGGCTTAAAGAGAGGCTAAAGATATTTCATAACTTAGGTGTAATTAAGCTTGAAAAGATATTAGGGGTATTTTGGTAATTTAGGTGTTATTGAGCTTGAAGAGAGGCTATGGGCATTTTGGTAATTTGAGTGTTATCGGGCTTGAATAGTTGAAAAAAATTGTGTTGGATGGGCTAAGGGAAAAGTAAGGTTCATAGGGTCTATCTCAGCTAAGCCTGTCTCAAGGGGACTCTATAGTCTAGTGTATGACTGTACAGACCAGCTAGGATTGTACTATATAAACCCCATTGAAAGTGATCTTCTCATTTGTGCTATTCATCTTCTTTTTCTTCCTTTTCTCTCTCAAAGCTCTAGAATTAGTTGTAGGTTCCTTTACACATTGTTTGGATTGTAGGTTTATAATGGAATGGATTGGTTTGTATTGGTTTGGAAAATATTTTGGTGTTTGGATAGAAGTGTTTGGGGTGGAATGGATCGGTTTGAGAGGTTTTGTCAAACCAACCCATTCCCACCCAAACCAATAAATTAAAACACCCCAAATTGGGGTGTTTCAACGGGTTGGCAGAGGAAGAATTCATGCATTTACATATTTACCCATCCAAACCCATCTTCCATCTTCTCCTTCACTCGGTATGTGACCAAGTTTGTAACACCAAACTGAATATATCCCCACGAACATAGTCACAGCAAAGAACCAATATAAGACTTCTCTGCATTTACCTGTTCTTGTTTCGAACAAAGGACTGTGCTCCTCTTTTCCCATCTCCCTGTTGCTCACACAGAGGCAACCATGCTATTTACAGTGCCACAGTCGACGACCTTTTTATTTTTATTTTTTTAAATTTCCTTTTTTGTTGCTAAATAAAGGGGAGAAAGAAAGCTACATGTTACACATGCTTTTCATTTTAAACGTAAGAGAGAGTTGGGATATTAGAAAGGATATATAACTCTTTGGAAACATCTATTCTCCAAGTTGCCCGTAAATAATTTTTTAAAAGAAATTAAAAAATTAAAATTAATTTTATGAATTTAAATTTTTTATTTTTATTTGTATATAGTATATAATATTATTTTTTTCATTAATATTATTTTTTAATAAATTTTAGATTATAGTAAATTTTAATTTTAGTCTCATTATTAATTTTAGTCTCATTATTATGAAACATGTTTGAATGTCTAAAAATACTGTAAAAATATAAAGGCAATCTATATAAAAAAGAAGATATAAAAATGAAATATGAAATCTATATAAACTCTTTTTTAATAAATGTTATTAATAATAGCATTAAAAATGAAATTAATTTATTATCATTTTTGAATAATAACAATAAATTTCTATTTTAATATTACATATTTGATAAATGAAAAAAATAAAAGAAAATTATATTTGTATATATAAGGGTATTTTTGTCAATTTTTAAGTTAACCTTCCATTCCATTCCAGTGCAAACAAACAAAATTACTTTCAAACCATTCCATTTCATTCCTACCATCCCAAACATAAATGTAATTTAACACTCTCTTTCCAAACCAAACCAATCCATTCCATTCCATTAATAACCCTTCCAATCCATTACAAACACCCCATCCAAACAGGGTGTTAGGATGTTGATATGCCCCTTTTGTATCAAATCATTGCTGGAGTCATTGTTCCTAACCTCCACACTCTGCTGCCACCACCATCTGTGGTTAACACCAATTATACCACCAGGTGATACGTGCACTCCTGGTTCTCTTGCCATCATCCACATGGAAAATCGAAGTCCTAAAGTTTCCGCCGCAACTTGTGGTGTATCTCTCTCTCTTCTCCATGTTTGGAGCAGCCATTGGTGTTGGTTTGAGGGTGGCTGTCATGTGAGCACAGGGGAACTGGGAAAGAACCTAGCTAACAACCTGGCTAACATTTATTATCGCTGAAAACATCAGGATTTCATTTTGGCTTTCTCTCTCTCTTTCTCTCTCGCCCCCCATTTTTCTCTCATCACTGGCCACTTCCATCCTGTGTACCTCTCTCTTAGGGAGCTCGTAGGACCTACCTCACTCTCCTGTAATCACTCTGTTTCTTGCTCTCATCTGCTCTCCTCATCTTTCTTTTCTTTCTATGTACGTGTTTATGGAGAAAATGAGGGAAGAGATCACTACTTATCGCCTGTGAAGTTAGAAATGGGAAAGTGAAAAATAAAAATCATTGAGGATCTTTTGTATACTTGGGTAAAATGGTAAGTAAATGAACTAGCATTTATATGTTCCATAATTCATATTATATTTAAAATTAATTAAAAGTTTAAAAGCTGGGAGCTGCATATGTCAGGTATTATAATATTCATACTTTGTTTGTTTAACTACTTGAATAGCTCGAACTTGACTTGATACTTGATTTGCCCGACCTCGACTTGGTTAAATCTGAGTCCGGGTAACTTGACTTTTTACATACCTGATGGAAGTAGTGTTGCCAGGCAGCCAATAGTCCAATAGTTAGAACTTGTTTTGTATTGAAGGCAGCCACGGCTCCCTTGAACCTAAAATGGAAATTGTGTTTGTGTATCTAGGCAGGTTTGTTATTGTTATTATGTGGTTCACTTCCAAAAGCTTACCAGTTTTCACTTTATACATAATGTTTTGGTAATGAATAGTCAACCAGACTTGGGATGGATGAGAAGAGTACAGCAAATTCTTGGTCGGAAACACCAGCGAAACCTGCATGTATGCAACAACACTTTCTTTAAAATTAGGAGTTATTTGTATGTTGTTTCTGCATTTCATATCCTTATGCACACTGTGCAGGCAATATACGTCCTTCATCCTACTTTCCACCTGAAGGCTACAATTTTTGCTCTGCAATTGTTTGTTGATAATGTGGTATGTCTGATATTATTCTCTCATTTGATGTTGGATAAAACTTGCGGCTATTTTACTATGACAAATTTTTAAAATGATCTGTAGACATGGAAGAAAGTGGTTTATGTTGATAGGCTTCTACAGCTGTTCAGACATGTTCCCCGTGAGCAGTTGACCATCCCGGACTTTGTTTTCCAGTTAAGTTTTTTGCTTGGTTTGTATTATATTTATTTTATGATTTATATTTTTGCATATAAACATATAGGGACAGCAATTTGTCTTTGGGTTTGGGCCCTCTTAATGCATTCTTTCCTTTCTCAATCCCCACTGATGCCTGGCAATGGAAATAAGACGATTCTAATATTTGGTTGAAGCAATTAATGCAGGCATGATTTAGAAGTGAATGGAGGAAAGGGCCTTATTGTGGACCCCAGAACAAAATATGTGTACCATCGACCATAGGGGTCGCATGTTGGATGACAAGCTAGTCTATAGATTGTGGTTCAGTTTTCCTCCGGTCTTCGTTAAGAAGGTGGCTCCAGCTTTTGGAGATAATCATGTACAAATTGTATCTATTTTTTTTTGGTTTCATATCTATTTTTAATTAATTGCAGTTGCATTAATGTTAAAATGTGTAAAACTGTTTCAATTGTTTCTTTTCATTTGATTTTTTAGTTGATGAAATGTTGGCTTCTGAAGATGGAAATAATGTTAGTTGTATGGTTCTCAATAAACAAAGGCATTTGACATTATAGTAAAATCTTCTTGGGTTGTGAAGTGCGCTTATCATTCTTTCTTACTCTGTTTTGCTTCCTCCCTTTTCTCTCTTTCCTTCATATGATTTCTATCAGCATTTATCCTGTTTATCTTTTATATGTTATGCCTTCTTTGCCTTTTTTTTTTAAAAATTTTTTGGGAAGAGTGGAACATACGTATTTCAGTATGCTTTATTTGAAGACATGAAAAATTTCTTCATATTAATGGTCTAATAACTTAAAAATTTTAAAAATTTGCCTCTGATTTACTTTTTTAATTATAATTTTTAAAATTTGCATTTGTTTTAATTTTACAAATCAGTTATAGCTTTTGTTTGTTAATAAAATTAATTAAAATTAGCATATGCAAGTATAATGGAGGAATTGAGTGTTTTTCTTCTTGATAAAATTTCATATTCGAATCTTTTTTCTCAAGTTTCAGAAAAAAAAATTAAAATAATTTTTTATCATGATATTAGTGAAAAATTATATATCTTTTTCCCTATTTCATTTTTTTTCCTCTCTATTTCCTTTTTATCACTGAACTTTTCTCACCTCTCGCTTCCGTCTTTATTCATCTTTTTCTTGATCGCTTTTATCACCTTTCTTCCCCCTCATCCTGGTTCTTCCTCATCTAATTTCGTTGTTTCACTTTCAGACGGAGCGGGGAATGAGGAAAGAGATGGGTGAAGGAGAAAGAGACCAAGAAAAAAAAAAAAAAAAGAATATTTTTAAATTCATATCATCTCAATTTTTTTAATTTTGATTTATTTTGATTAATTGGTTAAAATTAATTTGGACATAATTGTAAATTTCAAAAATTGACCAAACCCATAAATCAACGTAAAATTTAAAAATTTTCATATCATTAAACCTTTATAATATTAGGAGCATGTCAGTAGAAAACGTTTTCAGATTAGTAAGTCTTTATAATATTTAGAGTAGGTGATTATAAAGATGAATAAAACTACATAGATCATTTAACTCCATAGCAAGAAGTTCAAGCACACAGAGAAAATCACACATAAAAACAGTTGATCAAGCCATAAAAACATCACTAGCAAGGAAATGTGTTTACTTCAAAGTCAAGATGAAAACTAGTCAGATGCAGTAAAAATCGATTGTAGGTCATCAAAAAAGTTATTGATTGATCACAAACGGAAATAAATTGCAAATCATCAAAAAATTTTAATTTTTGAATAGGTTGAATCAACTTTTTTTTTTTAAAAAAAAATTATTGTTGATATTTCCTCCAAGTATCACAAACTAATAACTACAATACAAATAAAAAGAATTATACTTTAGGTTTGACAAAAAGATGATATAATAGATAGAGAATAAAGAAAACTAATCAATAATTCCCATGCTGTGTAATATATTATTTAAAATATATTTATTAACATTAATAAAATTAAAATATTCCTTATAGATAAGTGATTAAATAAAATAATATTTGTTTTTAAAGTAAATAATATATAAAAAATTATCTTTTAATTTTATTTTTTAATTGTCTATTTTGTAATTTATTTTAAGAATTTCTGTTTCATTTATCACTGTACATGAAAACAATTTTTATTGTCATTTTAATAGTATATTTTGCAATCTTTTAATAATTTTTTATTTTCATTTATAGTTAATTTTTATTAGATAATTTAATATGATAAATTTAATATCAAATTATTAATTTAATAAATGATAAAATTTTAGCTTGGATAAATTCTAAAATCGGCAAATAATAAACTTTTATCTCAAATAAATTTTGATATATATTGCTAATTATTGTTATTTAAGTAAAATAATTTAATTTTTAAATTTTTCTAAATGATATAATTTTAAATTGAACTGATTTGATTTATTTTTTATTTTAAGTACTTTTTTATTTTTTGTCCAAATTTTTAATTTTTATCAATTTTTTAAATGATCAATTTTTAATATTGACGAATTAGTTGACCATATATATATATATATAGAAACAGAGAGAGCTTTTTCCATTAAATAATTTCTTTATGTCAACGATTCCCAAAAAAATATTTCAAACAAGAGAAATAATAATTAAAGGAAAAACCCCTCCATCTAATCGAACCCTCAAATTTTTTCACTTCACTTAGACTTACAATTTCTTTCAACAAGACTAAGCCTGCACGGAGCTCATTCCTACTTCTGTATCTATTTCTTTTTCTCTATTTTTTATGCAAACTAAAGAAAGAGTTTCGAATTTGACGCTATCGTACACAAAGCTTGAATCTTTTGTTTCAAATTTAACTTCTTTTCTGCTTAATTTTTGAATAAAATATGGGAAATTGATTGAATAATTTGGACTCCGTAATATTTAGAGCTGGAATATCTATACTCTGGGTTTTGAACCAACGTGAATGAATTATCTCTCTGATTGATTTGCTGTCCAAAACTTTACGCAGAATAACGGGGAGGCGCAATTCAATTCTAGTGAAGCGTTGTTCATTTACTCGTAGAAATGGTGGAAAGTCTGTCATTAAGTACAAATAACAGTATCCAGGAAATTTGGGATTTGTGGATCCATCCCCTTGTCATGGAAGAGGCGTTTTAAGCTAATCAGGAAAAACCCTGAAGTTTTTAGGGCTTTTAAGCAAAACCCTTTACCTCAATTTGTTCAAAGCTTATATCTTTTCGGTAAACCCAACGTATCAAGACAGAAATTTTAACGTTGCAGCCGGATGGCTGTTTAACCAAGGGAGTAAACAGGAGTCGGATGCAAGCTGCGAGCGTAGTGAGAATGCTAATGAAGATATTTCGAGTTTCTTTTTTCAGCTAGACTTGGCTACTCGAGTTCAGGTTTGATCAGCTGTTGTTGAATTTTGGTGGTTTTTACAGATTGTAAAGCAGTTAGTTGCTTTCCTTTTCTTGGTTGTTATTCTCGCAGGCTTATGTTGTTTGCAGTATGCTCTGAATGTGGAGCAGTATGACATTGCACAACAGTTGAGAAACAAGCTTGCTGAGGTCGTATCGCATTTTTTAGACTTCTTTTATATGCATTGTCTACTTTTAAGTACTACAGTAACAATTTTCTTCAAAACTCATTCCTGTTATACAGAAATTGTCTTTCTTTTTCCTTGCAATTCCATGTTTTCATATCTCAAGTGACGGAAACAGTTCAACAAATACATAATCATTTCAAAGATATTTGGCATGGCCCCTTCTCTAGTTTGATTTCTAACATCGTCATATCACATATGCTTGGCTAATACCCACTAATGTCAATATCCATGTGAGCAAGCTTCTTCATAAACAGAGTTATCAAATGCTTTGGCTGCACGCTACTCTTTTTGGAAGGTTGAAGCAGAGGTTATTCGGCAACAAGAAGAGAAAAGGGGAACATCCTCAAAAAGTGAAGTTCGAGATAAGGCTACAAGTATCATAAGACTACAGTGAGGCTTTTGTTCTAATTCTCTTATTTGCTAGGGATTAAATCCAAAAGGTATGACGAAAAGTTGCTAAGCTATCAAATTATACTTCTTCTTACAACCTGTATGTTTGAATGTTTCTTTTTTGTTTTTCCATAATCAAACTCAAATGTATGTGTAAACTGCTTCTTTCCTTGCAGTGCAGACCTGCAGAATGCCATTGAGAATGAGAATTATGCTATGGCAGCTCATTTACGGGATCAAATTTCTAAACTGGAGGCAGAGTCTTTGGCTACATCAGCTAAAGCTCTAGCATACGAAAATGCACAGTATGTATTTCGTTTAGGACAAAAAGTGACTCACAAGAAGTTTGGTATATTAGCGTGGCTTCTATGTATCAATTATTCTTTCATTTGTTTGCAGTTTCACATCTCATGCAAGATCGAACTCAATACTATGGTGTGTAGAAAGAATCCATCTTGACTGGAAATAAAATTTTACAATTTTGTAGAATTCAGTACTAGCCAGTTGAATTCAACTGTCTCACAGATTCTCTAAACCCTTGATTGAAGATAACAAAAATCCACTAGAATTTGGAATTTGCTTATTCCTTGAGATGTAGAGCTTGCATTCTATAGCAAAGTCGGACATCTCTGCACTCACTTTTCTTTGCCTTAGTTATCTTAAAAAGTTATTTTATAGCAAAGTCTGACATCGATACGCTGAATTTTCTTTGCATTAGCAATCTTAAAAGGTTAATAATTTCTGCAGTACAAGAACTTTATGGCTTTTACCTTTGTCCTTTTCTGTTCCTCTTGGAAGGATATTAATGCCTCTGGTTGCATTTCCATTTTTATCTTACTGGTACTGTTATTGATGCAAAAATGTATTACCTGTTCTTTTTTCCCCATAAAGGAAATACCGGAGTTATTGGTCAATTGAGTTAAATGCACCTGCATAAATAATGTTGTTTTGAAGTTTTTGGATGCATCTTCAGATACCACAGTAGATCAGGGGATTTATCTTCTTTTTTTTTTTAAAAATAAATTTTCTGGCTTTTTTTCTTTCCTTCCCTTCTTGTTTTGATTGCTGAAGGCTATATCATAATTTCAGGTTATCATGCTGTGGTTTGTGGAATGGATCCAGTATGCTGTGAATCAAGTTCTTGGATGGAAACTGCAAAGGTTGAAAAGTTGTCTAGTGGTTCTAATCAGCCTTTTAATCAGGTTTAATTTGATCTTTTATCCTTATTCCCCTCTCTCCTTTAGAGCACTGTTCCTTCTCAAAATGTGCAAGACAATTGTCCTCTTCAGCTGTCTTTTTGGAGTGTTAACAGTTTGAAACTGTAAGGGGCCTGCTTTCTTCCTCCCCTTTACTTCTTTACCCCTCTATTTCACTTCTTTTTTGAACCTTTTTTTTTGTTTTCTGAAGAATGTCTTTTGAACCTTTAACTAAAATATGTGATGTAGATTCCTGCTTGGCTTAGTTAACAGGTGAAACTCCTTTTAAATGTGTGATTCAACTATAAATATTGCAAATATAACATATGATGAGTGCATGCATTTGTTGATTTACTTCACAGGAAAATCAATGTTTTTAGTTTTCTTGATAATGATCAAAATATTTCAATGCTACAAGAACATTGGGTTCCTAAGGATGAAGCTATAATCTAATTATTATAAAATGACTCACTTTTTGTCTACTTTAAATGAAAACTTTAGTAGATGCTCATCATTGTAAAAGATATGTTTATTGATATGTGCTTGAGTCATCTGCACATTTCTGTGCAAAGTGCAAACTGATCTCAAGCAGTAAGTGGACATCTGATGTTCAAATATTTATTTCTTTTCCTGGTTATGTAGATCCCAATCTACTGGTGGCTTGTGGTAATTAGCATTATATTACTTCATTGCTACGCATCTTCGTTGATTTTTTTCTTTATGTATAATTGATGGAAAAAATTTTGCATGGTTTTAAGCTTTTGTTAAAAGTCATGCTAATGCGGTAATACCTCTGGTGAACTTTGGGATGGTGTTCCATTGTTGCTGTTGCCGAGGAAATTTGGTTGCCCCTGAGCGACCAGATATGATAAGCTAAATTGGTAATAAAAAGCCTGAAACGTGCCCCAAACTTCTTGGCTTGATCTTATGTCAACCATTTGCAGGACAGGTTTGATCATCTCTGCATATCCTTTTTATTCTATGGGATAGATACAGCTGGAGATTTTATCCCAATTAAGCAGCTACGTGAAAAGTACAATAGGCCTCAGCACAAAGTGCCGATTGATCCTCCGGATGAAGACAGTGGAAGGGATGCTTAAATAAGGGATTGTTGGTTTCTTGTCCATGAAAAGTACTCGGAAGCCAAAAAAATCTTGCTGTACTATTAACTTGTCTTGTTGCATGAATACTTAATTATTATGATGTCTTAATTTTCAGTGTCGCTGGAAATTTGACATTTTAATTGTCCTGGCAATGTGGTAGAGTACATTTGTACATGATGTAAATCAACATACCATCATCCCTCTGCCCTTGAAGATAATCTCAAACAACTGGGAGATGTCAATTCACATAAATCCTTTTTAGGATAGAACTACAGTAATTATTGAAATTCAGGTGGCAGATTCTAGCGTCTACATGCAGCTATTTATGCTGCAACTGCGGCTCTTCCCTTAATTTTGTTTTATGGTGGTGGTTTATCACTTGAACAAATCTACTGAATTGAGTGATGGAAAGTGCAACAACTTTTCCCTGTTTCCAACACGACAAATTCGGGTAGAACTTGGCATGAGATGAACCAAGCTAATCTCCAAGATAAGCTCAGCTCTGGTGGTACTTGTGTAACATGGCATTAAAATTTTATAATTTTCCCTTTGTATCCGGTTCCTGGAAAGAATACTCTTTACCTCTTCATTTTGAAAAATTTTAGCTTCGACTGGATTTTAAATGGTAATCTTGACTTGGAAACGAGTGAAATGCTCATTCATTGCTAGTCTGATTTAAAACTATTACAATTAGTTACATGTTTCATATCCTAAATTGGATTGTATAAGGCATGTGAAGAAAAACATGAATACATTTAACTTGAAGTATATACCATGTAATAATTTTTCTATGTTGTGGTCCGTTTCTCCTCTCCTGACACCGGTCTTTACTGGCATCAGTTAGTTACTGCTGTTGAAATCCAGTTTGGCGCGCTTTTTAGTGCTCCATACAATTCCAGTGAAAATTGAAACTATCAATGATACTTATCTGAGCTTCAACAATTGCATCAACAGTCAAATTCGGCAAAACAAATCAACAAGATCGATGACACTATACATGCCCTTATTTAGGTCCTGCAAAACCTTAAGACAACTAACCCATCTTCATGCCCATCTTTTCGTCACCGGCCTCCACAATGATCCGCAAGCCTCTACTAAGCTCATCGAGTTCTACGCCCAAATGGGTTCTCTGCACTCCTCCAAACTCGTCTTTCGAACCTTCCAAAATCCCGATTCTTTCATGTGGGGAGTGCTCATCAAGATCCATGTCTGGTCTCATCTCTTTGGCGACGCAATTTCGCTCTATAATAACATGGTGCACGGCGAAATTCGGATCATAGACTTCATCTTTTCTTCCGTTTTAAGAGCTTGTGCTGGTTTTGGCGATCTGGGTAGTGGTCAAAAGGTCCATGGCAGGATAATCAAATGTGGGTTTGATGCAGATCCCGTTGTCGAGACTTCTCTTCTCAGCTTATATGGAGATTTCAGCTGCGTCAGCCATGCGCGGAAGGTGTTTGATAATATGTCGGTGAGAGATGTGATTTCGTGGAGTTCGATTGTTTCATGTTATGTTGATAATGGGGACGCAAATGAAGGGTTGGAGATGTTCCGGTTGATGGTATCGGAAGGTGTTTGTGTGGATTCGGTGATGATGCTAAGCGTTGCTGAGGCTTGTGGTGAACTGGGATTTTTGAGGCTAGCTAGGTCGGTACATGGTTACACTGTCAGGAGGAGAATTGAGACCTGTGGGCCATTGAATGACTCTTTTGTTATGATGTATAGTAAGTGTGATGATTTTTCTAGTGCAGAGCAGATCTTTATGAGCACGTTTAATCGTAGTATTGTTTCATGGACAGCTATGATTTCATGCTATAATCGAAGTGGTTGGTTTAAAGAAGCCCTAGAAGTTTTTATTGACATGCTAGAATCTAATGTAGAGCCACATATAGTCACAATAATAGCTGTTCTAAGTTCTTGCGCTGGGATTAGCATGCTTAGAGAAGGTAAGTCAGTTCATTGTTATGTAGTTAAGCATATGGAGCTTGATGATTCTTTAGGTCCAGCATTCATAGAATTATACGCTAAATGTGGTAAGTTGAGATATTGTGAGAACGTTCTTCATACTATTGGGAGTACAAACATCATATCTTGGAATATGCTCATATCCGTTTATGCTTCACAAGGGTCATTCAAGGAGGCACTAACACTACTTGTGCAGATGCCGATACAAGGACTAATACCAGACGCTTTTAGCCTGTCAAGTTCACTCTCAGCTTGTGGAAATGTTGGTTTCTTAAGGCTTGGGAATCAAATACACTGTTATGCCTTTAAGAGAGGTATTCTCGATGAGTTTGTCCTGAATTCATTAATTGACATGTACTCAAAATGTGGCCTTGTGGATTTAGCATACTCAGTATTTGATAGGATCCAACCCAAGAGTATTGTAGCTTGGAATTCTATGATTTGTGGATTTTCTCAGAATGGTAATTCATCAGAGGCACTTAGTCTCTTTGATCAAATGTATCTAAATTGTCCTGAGATGAATGAAGTTACCTTCATAGCTGCAATTCAGGCTTGCTCCCACGTGGGACATCTAGAAAAGGGAAAATGGCTCCACCACAAACTCATTACCTATGACATAAAGAAGGACCTTTACATTGACACTGCTCTACTTGACATGTATGCAAAGTGTGGAGATCTTCAGACGGCCGAAGAAGTTTTTGATAGCATGTCAGAAAGGAGTGTGGTGTCATGGAGTGTGATGATTGGTGCATATGGAATGCATGGTAATGTTGACGCTGCAATCTCACTCTTCACTCAAATGATTCAGTTGGGAATAAAACCAAATGGCATTACTTTCATGAATATTCTATCAGCTTGCAGTCATTCAGGATATGTGGAAGAAGGGAAGTTTTATTTTAACTCGATGAAGGATTTTGGAGTTGATCCTAGTTCAGAACATTTTGCTTGTATGGTTGACCTCTTAAGTCGTGTTGGTCATCTCAATGAAGCCTACAGAATAATAAACTCAATGCCATTCCCTGCAGAAGCTAGCATTTGGGGCGCTTTGCTTAATGGCTGTCGAATTCACCAGAGAATGGACATGATTCGGAAAATTGAAAGTCATCTGTTGAATATGAGAACAGATGATACTGGATATTACACCTTATTGTCTAACATTTATGCAGAAGAAGGTAATTGGCATGAATCTAGGAAGGTGAGATCAGTAATGGAATCGAACGGTCTGAAGAAGGTCCCTGGATACAGTACAATTGAACTTGACAATAAAGTCTATAGATTTGGAGCAGGAGATGCATCTCATTGGCAATTAAAAGAAATTTATAGCCTTTTGAAAAATTTTCAGAGTTTGGCTCTGGAACAATTTTGTAGCATAACCATTAATGAAACCAAACCAGAATACATCACAAATTTATGAACTAGTCTTACTTATCGTCTCTGTTATTTTTTGTGTTATATCAGTAGATAATTCATAAACATAAAATCAAGAACTACTTGATGGTCAATCCATTTTAAAAAGGTCATTTTTGTACTCATGATTTGCCAGACAAGCCAGGCTACAATTTTTAGCAGCCAATTTTAGCACTGCTGACTACTTAAAAAATACTAGGGAAGTGAGGCTTTTTTTGGCATGAGAAAATTTACCAGTCAGGTTAACTTTTGCCATTTTAAACAGGAATTGCCGTACATAGGAGTATTAGGAAGCTTATTGAACCAATCATCTAAACCGTTATTGTTAACTGAACCAATTTATAATCAGAGGACGTAATTAACATGTCTGACGCATGAATCACCTTTCCACTTTTCCTCCACAAAATGTGGTTCCCATTGCCTTTACTACAAAGTACCCTTATATTATCAAGACGAAAATCTCTGATATTTCTATAAAAAATAATTCACGAATTCATAAAAACTAAGCAGGAGAATTTTGCTCCCACAAGCAGGTTTGGCCTATCGAAAAAAAAAAATCATTAGTAATATAAATGTTTTATTCGCAGACATCTGCACAAACCAACAGCCCCCTGGGATAAATAGTCTCATCATCTTACTCGGTGACATGTGGAGTGATCCCCCTCACCCAGATGGGGAGCACGTTTCAGAAGCCAGCCACAGGAAATTCTGGTCATTCAACTGAACTAGACTCTTGTACATCAGCATCATCATCTTACTCGGTGACCAATGATGGAGTGATGTGATCATTCTCACCCAGATGGGGAGCCTTCCTCTTGCCCCGTGCTGGTCAAATAATGCATTTTAGTTCTTCAAGCCCGTGTTTGAAGAACCAAAACTCAAGTGTCAGATCAACAATATCCTTGAAGCATAAAAATCTTTGAAGGGGCAGGCTTATAATATATGATCTCTTCACTCAGTATACTTCCTCTGTTCCTAGAAATGCGCGTGCGTTCAATGCCACGTCAGATCATTGATCCACTGAAAGAGTCTTTTACCGTCAAAACCTAGGTCTAGCTCAACTTCCAGAACAAAACAGAACATCTTTAGCCTGTGATCGGCAAATTTCCACGTAGAGAAAAGAAAATAAGAAAAGAAAATAAATTTTATTTTTTCTTTTTATTTTTCTCTATCATGTTTGAATAAAAAAAGAAAAAAGAAAATAATTTTTATTTTCTCTTGATTGGATAATCAATTATTAAAAAAAATAAAAATAATATGTAATATATTTTAAATTTTATCGTTTATTAAATAAAACACTTGAATATATAATTGTATTGTATAATGATAAAAAATAATAATTATTATTTAATTGATTTTATATGAAATTAAAATTTATATAATGATAAATATAATGTTAATACGAACAAATTCTAAAATTATTTTTATATTTGAAATGTTTAAAAAATATATTTATAGATTGATTTATATTTTTTAAATATTAAAATGTAACAAATATTTTTAAATATATTTTTAAAATTTTGAAATATTACCCGGGAATTGTTGACTGAAAATGAAAACAAATTAAGCAACTTTAGTTCGGTAGATTCGGTTCGAGTTGTTTCAATTAAATTACACGTATTTTAAATTTGGTTTTTTTCAAATGGATTTGATTTATTAATTATGTCAGTTAATTCAATTTTTTTTTGTTTTCTATATAAAAAACCGAACCAAAAACTTAAAACCGAATTTTTTAAAAAGTATAACTAAATAAACCAATTTTATTAAAGAATCAAACCAAACCGAACAGAATCAGCTCGGTTCGGTCAATTTTTTAGTTTGGTTCGGTTTTTGGTCAGATTCTGTAATTTTTTACACTGTCTAAAGATAGGATGGTAATTTCTATAAAATCTCCTCTTTCTTCCATATTTTCTCTCCATTTTGGAGAGAAAATGGAGAGGGGAAATTTTGAGTTATTTTCCTTTCCCCTCCTATTTTCCTTTCATTCCCAATCAAGGTAAAATATCTTATCTCTCTTATTTTCCTCTCCTATTTTTCTCTCCCCCTTATTTTATTCTTTCCCAATCACAGGCTTAATGACCTTCATGTTCACAATAATGAAAGCTAGACCCCGCAAATCCCAAAATTTGAAACATGATTGTCATATAAAACCATGGTCTATGCAAGAGTAGCAGCTTTTGGCAATGAGAAATGATAACCACTATTCATCTCCATCAGGCTACACCCTGGGGATTTGGTTAATCCTCTTTGCTTCATCAACTTTCTTACCACCTTAACCTGATCCCATCTTCCATCAGAAGCATACAAATTGCACATGAGCACATAATAACAAGCGTCATGAGGATGTAATTCTTGCATTCTCCTGATTGCTACCTCACCAAGATCAAACCTTGAATGCAAACCACATCCATGGAGAAAAGCTCCAAATAAACTAAAATCTGGTTGAACTGGCATTTTCTCAATGAACTCCCATGCTTCGTCAAGCCTTCCAGAACGAGCCAATAGATCAACCATGCATGCATAGTGCTTCATGGAAGGCACAAAGTTATATTCCTGACACATCGAAATGAAAAGATTCCAACCCTCAACAACCATCCCTGTATGACTGCAGGCAGATAAAATGGTCGTAAAGATTACTTCATTAGGTGTCAATTCTTCCCTCAACATGTCAATTAAAAGGGCAAGGGACCCCCTAGCATCCCCTTGAATTCCATAACCACGCATCATTGCACTCCATGTGACATTGTTTTTCACTCCCATACTATCAAAAATTATACGTGCAGATTTAGCATCCCCACATTTGGCATAAAAGGTCAAAAGTGCAGTGCCAACATAGACATTTGAAGATAACAGACCCCCCTTAATTGAGTAAGCATGGAGAGAAGAACCCACTCGGAAAGCGCCAAGAAAAGCACATGCTGAGAAGACAGTAACCACAGTGACTGCATCAGGCAAGACAGATTCCATTCTCATTTGACAAAACAATTCAAGGGCCTCATATGTAGATCCATTCTGATGACAACCAGAAATAATAGAATTCCAGGCAACCACATCCCTGTTTGAAACCGTCTCAAACAAGTAATGAGCATCTCTATTCATGTGGCATTTTGCATACATGTCCACCAAAGCATTTGCAACACTAAGTTCCCCAATCCCAAGTTTAATCCCAAGACCATGAACTGACATTCCCAAATTCAAGTTGCCCAACTGTGCACATGCTGACAATACACTTGTAACCGTAACATCATTGGGAAAAATACCACCCCATTTCTTATCCATAAACAACTTCAAAGCCTCATTTGGGAAGCAACTCTGGCTGTAACCAACAATCATAGCCGTCCAAGATACAAGATCAACACTAGATAGCTCATCAAATACAGCCCTAGCATCTCTAATGAATCCACACTTGACATACATGTCTAAAAGAGCTGTCACCAAGTGAGAATTAAGTTCAACACCGCTTTTAATCAAATATCCATGAACCCACTTCCCTTGATGTAAAGCCCCCAACTTTGTGCATGCAGTAACTAAGCTGCCAAAGGTAAATTGGTTACCCTCAATCAACTCTTCTCTCATTCTATTAAACAAAACCAATCCTTCAACAGGGCAATCATTCTGCACATACCCCACAATCATTGAAGTCCAAGAAACAACACCTCTATTAATATTTTCATCAAACACGAGACGAGAACACTCAATTTCTCCAGACTTTGCATACATATCTACAAGACCAGTCAATACAAAACTATCAGGACTCCCCACCTTGATAATTTGACAATGTATTTTCCTCCCTTCATCAATATCGCGCAATTCACTGCATGCCTTCAACACAATCGAGAACACAACATTATCATGCTCTCTTAGGCAAATTCTCATCCGGGTATAAAACCCAATAATCTCCGCATACAAATCGTTCAAAAAATACCATCTTAGCATAACTTTCCAAGAATAAAGATCTGGGTCAGGTATTCTATCAAACAACAAGCGCGCAGAGTCAAGGTATCTAAAAGAACCATACAAGCTCACCAATTTGGTATTGCATAAGAGATCATCAGCAAGGCCATCAACAATGAGCAAGCTGTGAACTTTTTTGAGAAAATTGATGTTTTTGCAGAGACCCAGAAGAGAAAACCATGGGTTCGAGAAGATGTATTGAACTGACGCCATGTCATGGTCAAGCTGAGGAGAATGGCGTAGGCGCAGAGGTAGCTGATGGGTCGCGTAGGACAGATTTCTCCATTGGAAGTAAAAGGGTTTTCTGCAAAGGTAGTGCTTACGCAAACCAGAGATTGGCCTTAGGTTTACCATATTCTTTTGATTCCCATGTGAGCCTGCGATTTCAATTTCCCGCCTTTTCTTTCTCTCTTTTTTTTCCCCCTTTTTTTTCGTGGGAGGTTTTTTTTTTTTTTTCTCTTATATATATATATATATATATATATTAATTTCAATCTCATAATTAGTTTTAAATAATTGTTTACCATTTATCAAATAATTGTGTATAACATTACCAAATATTATTGTTTTATATTATGTTACAAAAAACAATCATACTAAAAATTATAAATAGAAAATTTAAAAATTAATTGTCATATAAAAAAAATTTCAAATAAAAAATTAAAAATATAAATAATACAAATTTAAAAAAAATTAAATAGGAAATTGAAGAAATCTAAAAGGTAAAAATTTTTAGCAAAAAATTAGAAAAACTTAAAAAGTAATAATATTAAATAACAAGCTAAAATTCAAAATTTCAAGTATATAAAAACTAGCAAATATTGTAATAGATTGTTAGAAATTATTTTGTATAAGTTTAATAAATTTTTTCTTGAAAGCATGCTATACAAGATCAAAGGTATAAACCAATAGGTAATATTTTATTATAATTATCTCATACATATATATATATATAAAAATTGTAATTATCTATTAATTTATTTTTAATTATGAAATACTTAATTTTATCTATCTGATTGATTATGAGAAATTATTTCACTCAAATTTAATAATTTTCTCTTAAAATTATGCTAAAAATTAAAGATATGAATCAATAGACAGTCGTTTATTATAAATATATCTCTACATAATTATAAATTTTGATAAATTTATATTCTTATTTTATTTACTTGATAATAATTTTAATAAAATAATAATTAATCATTCCATTATTTATTTATTTATTTAATAAAATTAAAAATATTTAATTTTTTTATTTTTTTTATAATCACCATGTGTAATTCAAGAATTTATGACTAGTATATATTATTAATTACATTCTCAAAAGTAATTTTAAACAATTATTTACTATTTGTCAAACAAGTACATATAACATCATCACATGTTATTATTTTATATTATGTAATAGAAAATTACCATATTAAACAATTTAAATAAGAAATTAAAAAATCAAATGTCATATTTATAAAGAGGAAATCAAAAGTTCAAACAGTAAAATTCTAAATATGAAACTAAAATAATATAAAAAAAATTCAATATGAAATTAGAAAATTAGAAAATATAAAAATTCTAAACAATTAATTAGAAAAATCAAAATAGAAAACTAAAATTAAAATTAATTTCATTTATTATTTAAAATTTTGACTTTATAAAAACTAGCGATATTATAATAGATTGTTAAAAATTATTTCGTTCAAATTTAATAACACACACACACACAGATATATATATATATATCATAATTATTTATTAATTTTTTTATTATGAAATATTTATATTATTTATTTAATTGATTATCAAAAAATTAGCTTTCTAAAATTTAATATAAAATTGAAAGTATGAATCAATAAATAATTTTTACTATAATTATATCCATGCATAATTATAAATTTTAAAAAATTTATTTTGTTTATTTTATTTACTTGATAATAAAATTTTATAAAATAATAATTAATCATTCAATTAGTTAACTAATTATTTAATAAAATAAATATTAAATATATTTAAAATTTATTATTATAATCATTTTACGCAATGCACGAGTTTAGGACTTTGTGTATATATATATATATATATATATATATATATAACCAAAGCAAAGAGAAAAGCAACTTTCTTTGTTTGACACATCATAATTTTTCTAATTTTTAAAAATTTGATCTCTTATCATGTATTAATGACAATTAATGATCAAGTAGTTATGAAATATTTAATTTTATATTTATTATTAGATTAATTATGACACATTTAATCTTAGTATTAATTATTAATTTATATATATATAATATTTTAATTTAATATATAATATAAAAATATTTAATATATAAGATGTAATTTTTTAAGATCACTTACTTTAAAAAAGGTTTTATAAATTTTTTTATTTTAAAAAATAAATTAAATGAAATCTATTATATATAATAAAATTTAGAAAATAATAAACTTTAATCTCTGAATTAACATATGACACTTTCTTGTTTAAATATTTCCTTCTACAACTTTAAAGTATTTTCACACTAACATACATAAAAATTTGTTGATATAATTTATTTAAATTTAATTTAAATACAAACAAATTTAATTAGAAGTATATAAATAAAATTTAATAAAATAAAATTTTAATTATTAAAATTTAATAATTAATGATTGAAAAGTAATTATTAAAGACACGTTCAATAATAAAAATAAAAATGATAAGAGAAAAGTTCACACAAAATCTAAATCCACAATTGATTAACTTAAAAATCAAGAAAAAGGAAATAAAAATTATTAAAATGTGATTAAGAATATTATATGTAGAATATTTTTTATAATGAAATTTGAAATCAATATTAGTTAAAGTATTAAAAATATATTAAAATTAAAGAATAATAATTTTATTTGTCAATATACAAAATATATAAAAAAGGAGATGAAAAGTGAATTTTTTAATTGATGAAAAAAATATTTAAGATATATATTAATATGAAAAACTTTAATAGGATTGATTAAAAAATCATAAACTAAATTTCATTGATTGTGAAAAATACGAATACATATTAATCGAAGTAAACATCGTGCATAGAAAATGAAATATATATATATATATATATATATATATATATATATATATATATATATATATAT
>CATIWR010057085.1:0-22273 GCA_949677035.1 Omphalea diandra | reverse complement strand
TTTTTTTTTACACCATTATGAAAATTGTCCCGGGCGATGAAGGTATTAAGTGGTTGAGCTGGCAGAGACTTGTGTTCATAAGCATAAGGGGGGTTTGGGAGTGAAGAAGTTGCATGAGTTCATTTAGCATTACTCAGTAAGCGAGGATGGCGTTTGTTAAACTATCGTAGTTCTTTAGTGGCTCGATTGCGTAAGGCCAAGTACTATCGGAATGGGTCCTTTTTAAATGCTCAATTGGGTGCCAATCCCAGTTATGTGTGGCGTAGTGTCCTTGCGGGCCAACAGTTGATCAAGGATGGCATACGACAACGGGTGGGTAGTGGTGATACTGTGAAGGTGTGGGGTTCGCCATGGCTGCTAGGTACATCTAATCCCTATGTGGAGACAGATGTGGTTCATGGGTTGGAGGATATTAGCGTATCTGCTTTTGTGACAGAAAACAGAGGTTGGGATGATGACCATGTTCGAGATATTTTCAACTCTTGGGATGCCAATCTTATTCTTAGCATTCCCTTGGGTTTGAGTGAGAAACTAGATAAATGGGTTTGGCGTACTGTTATTAAAGGACTTTATTCTGTTAAAAGAAGGATATAAAGCTCTGGCTTGCAACACGCCGATCTCTCATCAGCAGCAAGCTTTTACGAGTTGGAAGAAGCTATGGGCTTTGGATATTCCTCCCAAGGTTAGAAATTTGTTGTGGCGTGTGTGTTATGACTGTCTTCCTACTATGGATGCCTTAAGGCAGAAATGCGTTGGTGTAACTAATTTGTGTGTTGTCTGTGATGGTGTTCTTGTAGATGCCCACCATCTGTTTGTTAATTGTCCTTTTGCTATAAGAGTTTGGAGAATGTCTACTTGTGGTGAGTTTAGGTACGTGGGTTCCAGTTTTGTAAGTTGGTGGGAATCATTTTTGAACTCTCGTAGCTTGGAGGATATTTCTACGGTTGCTATGGTCATTTGGTCTTTATGGAACGCACGAAATTATTTGATTTGGAATGGGACAAGAAAGAACGAAAATGATGTGATTACCTCAGCTACGTCTGTGTTAGCTCATTGGAGGAATGCCAGAGTTTCGTTTGGATGTAATCCAACTGATAAGGATGCTGGTGTTGCTTTGGTCTGGAAGAAGCCTCCTTCGGGTTTCTCAAAATGCAACATAGATGCTGCACTGTTCAGTAACCTTAATCGTGAGGGCTATGGTTGCCTTCTGCGCAATGAGCATGGTGTTTTGATCACAGCAAAGAATGGTCTTCTTCGAGGCCCTTTAGATGCTAGCGTTGCGGAGGTCTTGGCATGTCGAGAAGCGTTAGCTTTGGCTAAAAGAGCTTGGAGTTTCTAATGTAGTTGTGGAAACAGACTCAACTTTTGCAGCAGGATCTTTTCAGTGTTCAGGATGGACGTAGTCAACTCTGAGCTATACACGTAACAATGAAATAAAAGAAAAATGATGAATTTATGTTATTATTAATATCTAGATTAATAATATATTTTATTTATAAGATAGTGCACTAAAATTAGATTGTGATATATATAAATACACACAAGATGGAAGAGAACATATAGATTAAAAAAAAAAGATATAATTATAATTTTAATTGATTAAAAAGGACTAGAGTTAAATTAAAATAATGTTTTAATATAATAATGTAATTGCAGTTTATTGTATTAGCAAAGCTTTAAACTTGAAAATAATTTTATCAATATTTGACTAGGAAAGGTCATTATATTTAATTTCACATCATAAAGCTTTCATTTTGAAATGAAATAATTAAATAAAATCAATTACATTAAAAGTATGATAATAATTTAAGTTAATTTTGTATAAAAATTAAATATAATTGTTATATATTTAAAAAAAAATTATATTCAATCAAATATAGTAATCTTATGTTTTTAAAGTTAATTAATTAAAAATTTATTTTAAAAAATAATTTAAAAATAAAAATATACAAATTTTCAGCCACGAACTGCGCCTGATTCGGACCAGGAATTCATGATCTCGCAAGGCAACTCGCAGATTTTGACTGAGGATCCACATGAACCGCTGACAAGGAACAAATTCGTTATATAAACACACATTCCTGCAACACGTTTAATTAGGGAACACACACCAAAATTCCTTCGTTCGGAAAATGTTTACAAAGCAATTGCGTGTCTTATTTACTGAATTGTATTTCTGAAGATTTTCATTTGATTGTCCAAAAAGAATACCTGTGTGATTGCTTGTCCATAAGTGTGACAATAGATGCTGTAAGAATATAACTAACTGATGAGAGAAGCTAAGAGCACAGGATTATTTAATTATATTATAAAAATTTTTGTAAAATTTATAGTTCTTAAATTTTTTTAATCTTATTTTTATATTATAGTATACAAAGTACTCTATGCATCCAACTTTCTTTTTTATCCGTCTAAAAATATAAGTTATTTTCTTTTTTAATTGATAATTTAATGATTAAATGTCTAAAAAGACAAATATTATGAAAAGAGTAAATATATATTTATCCTTACTCTTCATAAATGAATTGACAAGAATTATTATGCATTGCATTTAAAAGACAATTAAAAGTAATTTAGATAAAAAAAAATGGCTAAAATAATGATATTAATGGCATAAAACTGAGTTTTGTAATCACTGTACAAATTGAAGGTGGCCTATTCAAGTCAAACTGAGGGAGTATGAGAATTTTTATTTCAATGTTTTTTTTTTATTTTTTATCATTTAAATTAGATGAATAATTGATTTTTTACACTTATTTTAGATTTTTTATTATATAATAACATCACTTATTTATTAAAATATTAATATAATATTCATTATAAACAATTTTTAAAATTAAAAATAATAATTATTTTTTAATTGATTGGAGGAAAACCATGTGTGTCATAGAATTCTGTAGGTATCACATAGATCATATAGCTCAAGTCATCTATATATGATAAACTCATGGAAGAGATTCGGAAAAGCTGAATACCCAAATCCAATGTAGTGTACAATTAACTTTCATCAAAAGAAAAATGGTATCCAATTAACAATTGGGAGGATGATAACAACAACAATAATAATAATAACAATATTATTATTATTATTATTATCAGAAAATCGAAAGATGACTTCAAGTTCAAACATGATAAAGAAACTCAAAAAAACTCTTTCAATTATCAAGTCTTTTACCTCAATTAAAGAAGGTTGTTATCCCATGGAGTATGAAAAATATCTCATGTTATCAAGTGATTGCAATGCAAAACAAAAAGAAGAAAGAAAGACAAATGCTTCCTTACATTTTTTAAAAAGGCAAAAGAAAAATGGCATATACACATGATAGAATACATTTATGACTAGTGCAAAATACAGGACATCACTAAAGTTCCAAACTATGCATTTGTCCTCTTAGTACTTATATCACAAAATATTACTACTAGAGTGGGAGGATCAAAAGACAGAAGAAATAATTAAAGACTAAATGTAAGAATCTTACGCACAGATGTTAGAAAGCCATTGTTTATTCGAAACTAGGCAGTGTTTAATAAGAGTTCTCTATGTTTCAAGTATGGTTCTGGGATTAAAGAGGAGGAAGCTGAGGAGACCATGAGAATCAGAGGGATATTTTTCTTAGTATGGATGAGGGAGATGGCTTGAGGCCTTGATAGAAAATCTGGTATCAGGTTCTTGTTTCCTTTTATATGTTCAACATCAAAAGTGTATTTATTAAACTAGTCTTTCCATCTAAGTAATTGTAGATGTAACAAATTCTTTCCTTTAAATTTTAACATATTTAGGAAAGACAAACAATCCATAATGACAATGAAATGATGGGCAATAAGATGAAATTCAAACTTTCTTATCCCCTTCTGTACAACTAGCATTTCCTTGAAAGTTAAATGATAATGAAGTTCAGAATCTTTGAACTTTCCACTAGCAAAAACACATATTCTCATTTGCTTGTCTTTTTCTTCTAAAAGAATGACACCCCAATAATGATCACTAGCATCAATCTGTAAGATCTTTTTCCCATCAGAGGAAATTTGGAGAGGTGACAAATTCTACATTTCTTCTTTAAGCACCTTTATAGCTATCCTTTAAGCATTTAACCATAGTGGAGGATCTTTATTTAGCATGTCTAAGTGGATTTGCTTTTCTAGTGAAGTGGAAAACAAAGTCTCTAAAATAGTTGACAATTCTAAGAAACTATTGGATCTACTTGTGAGTGAGATCTTTATCTGAGAACTTTAACAATTCTGCTCCAGTATATGGTCTCAACTTATAATGTCCATCTCAAAATGTCATTCCAAGAAAATCAATCTTAGTCTGAGCCACTAACATCTTTGTGGATGAGAGTATTACATCATACTTTTTTTGTGAGATCAACAAACTGTGAAAGAACTTGATGATGAAAATCTTGATCTGCTAAAAAAAGTAAGATATCGTTAATGTACACTAATGCTTTGTGAATGATAGGCTCAAAGATTTTAATCATAGCTTTTTGGAACAATGTTGAAGCCACTTTGAGATCAAAAGACATTACTGTCCACTAGTAGTGTCGATTTGGTATGCAAAAAACTGTCTGCCAAGTTGCTAAAATCCTGCTTTGAGATCAAACTTAGAAAAATATTTAGCTTGTGACAAATGAGTAAACAAAGATGAAATTTTTAGAAGAAAGAATTTATCATCATTTAAAAAATGATTTAAAGTTTGATAATCAATGACTAGTCCCTTCTTTCTTTAAGCTTGCTCAGATCTTTTGTTTACATAAAAGGCTTGAGATGTCGGTCTGATTTGGTAGGTTTAATAACGTTTGGGTTGAGAGTTGAGAACGCTCTTGGTAGGCTAGACTTAAATTTTTTGGGCTCATTCCTGGATAAGTAGCTTTAGTTAGGTTAACATCTTCATCTTGTTTAAAAGGTAGTGAGATAAAAAAGTTTGGGTTAGTCCAGAATGAGCTTAGATATTTGGCTAAAAATTTTGTTTGGTTGTTTGTACAACAATGAGTTTGGATATCCTTTTGGATTTGAGTGAATGAGAGTTGTATTTGGGCTTATAGCGTTTGGGCCATAAATAATGAATTGACTTAGGTGTGTGGCTGAAAATAGTATTTGAATTTGAGACCTTATGGAAGTACTCTAAGCTTTGAGAGTTTCCAATAGAGATTAAATCCCACAACTAAATCTATATCAAGAAGGGTTGAATCAAAAAGTTTGGTATGAATTTAGCATCCAGGAAAAAAATGAATTGTGATGGGTTTGGTTGTGATCAAACTAGTACGAAAAATTTCACTATTGACAGCTTTGAAAATTTTTTTGTGAGGCTTTCAGTATTTTGAAGGAAGAACTCTGGGATTCATCATAAACAAATGTGCACCAATATCCATGAAAGTGATTGCTTTGATTGGCTTAGCATACTTCTCTGGAAAAATATGAACATAGGTTAATAGGATAAGATGACAATCTACAATCTCCATGTGTTTTAGCATTTATGGTAGATATGAGGAAAGTTGCGTCATGCAGTTAATTGAGTGAAAATATCCATCATACTCATCAATTTCATCATATGAGGAAGAGTCCTAAATAGCAAAGACTGTCTCTGGAGGAGCTTCATCATCTATGGAGAAAAGAGATTCAATATCAACATCATCCATATCTACTATTGTATAATCTAAATTTCTTGAATCATCTTTGTTGCTTGTCTCGACTTATTTGGACAATTTTTTGCATAGTGTCTTTTTTTTACCCACACAAATAACATTTATCTTATTTCTTTCTTCATTTGTATTTCTTTTTCTTGAAAAATCTTCATTTCTTTCTCGAAGACTTCCTTAATCTTTTCATCTTGATAGTAGCAATTCGTCGAATCTCCACTACATTTAATGAGAAGATCTGGTCTCTTGTATGATACCTTCAAAGAAGGATCTTTTTATCGATTCATCATCTGAACAATAAGTTTCATTTGCTCACAAAGTCTTTCCAGAGCTTGTATCGTAACTTGATAGAGTTCTCTAAAAGACAAATGTTTAACTGATTTATCTTTCTACTTTATTATACTTTGTATGAAAGTTGCTAATCTCTCTAGAAGAGAAGCAATGAAAGCTTACTTCAAGTCCAGATTAAGCTAACCACTAAGCTGGTAAAACTTTTTAGACATTCTTTGATGATGAAGATCAAGATCTTTTTTCAACAAAGAACAATACCTCACGTTGAAATACTTTTTTCGAGTAATCTCTATGTGATCTTGAATTTTTCCTGAGAATTCATGATAAAAGTAAGCTAAAAATTTTGTGGCACTCGCACTTTGAACTAGTTTGACTTGTGAATACTCATCCATAGCCATGTACCAATCTTAAAGTTTTCTTATAAGTCTTGTCATAAATTCTTCAAGAACATTTTCGAGTGTCATGTTTGGCTTCTCATTTGACTGTTAATCCATGCTTTGAACTCTTGAAATTTATCTCTATATAAAGTTAGAGAGATATCATTAAGAGTAAACCATTGTCCTCTAGATGGTGCCATATACGGTCTTTCAAATGAAGTGGCATCAGTCTTCGTCTCTTCTGATGGTGGATCAATAGTGTAAAATGGATTATTAGTTTACTATTTATTAGGAGGCGGATCATCCATGAATTGAACTGGTACTTTCGAAGTTTCTTCATCACTATCTTCCTCATTGACTAATTCGATTGATATAGAAGATTCATAATTTGATGACTCTAATAATCCATGTTGCTAAGAGTAAGAGTAAACCATTGAAAAGAAAGGTATCGAAGGTGTAACTGTGTCAAGGAGATGAGAGATCGAGTTTATCATCATAGTCTTTAAAGGGTCTTGGTTTTTTAAGGAGGTTTTTTAATAGATTCAGTGGACATCTGCATAGAGGTATCTTTTGGTTTAAAAGGAGGTTCAGGTTGGGTGGGAAACTTTCTTGACTTTAGCTTATTGTGAAAGAGATCAGTAGATAGGCCAAGTTGTTCAAGATCTTTAGTAGTAAGTGTGTAGAGAGATGTATACTTAGGGTGATATGGTGAGAAGGTTAGAGATGGTATGTTAAAAGGGTCAAAAGGTGTAGGTTGAGGTGTTGGAGGTTTCCTTTTCATGTCATTTTCAAAACAAGCAAGTTGGTCTTTCAATCTTTGGATTTCAATAGTCTTTTAATGAAAATCAATAAAATAAGTTTTTCATTCAATCATCCTCATCAGATCCTGATGCTTCTTTTTAATCTACAATTGAAGTTTCATCATAAGAGCTTGAACATCTTTTTGATGACTTTAGAGTTTTGTATCCATCTGATGCATCTAAAGAGAGACTTAATCAACCTTAGTCTCTATTTTCTTAAGACGATTCTGCAACAAAACATTTTTTGATTGCCAGTTAAGAACTACTTCTACAAAGACAATTTGCAAAGGTTGTACTTTAGAATCTACTCCAATAGGGTTTTTTATGGTTGGCATGCTTCTTATTTAGGTATTTGGATTGGTATGGCCTAAAAGGGGTGAAAAATCTTCTTCATATGATGAAGGAAAAGGGTTTTGGTGCATACATATTTGAGGTATGGGTTCAGAGGGTACTATTGAGGGAATGAAGGAAAGAGGGGATTCTTTCTTAATCCATTTCAAGGAATGTTTATAATAAGGTAAAGGTGGAAAGAAGTGTATTAAGCATGTGTATCTACAAATGATGTTTCTGAAGATAAAATTAAACACAGATTCCCATCCTAGAATTGGAAAGAAGTGAAACAAAATAGGTCTAGTGTCTTGATGCCAAAATTCTTCTCTATGGTTAAATCTCCCATACTTACAGATGGGAAGAAGTTTAAATCCTTGCATAGATTTGTCATTCCATACTCCCATCTTCATTTAATCATTTTTATTCACCATATCCACAGTTTCAATATCTACTCAAACTTCAAGAACTAAGTATTTAATAACATATGCTATTATCATAAACTCTCTCATTAAACATCCAAACGGAAAGGCTTCACAAGTATGTAGATCGTTATTAAGTATTATTTTCATGGAAGAGACATTCAAAAGAGTTGACTACCGAAATCCAATGTAGCATTCAATTAACTTTCCTCAAAAGAAAAAATATGGTATCCAATTAAAAATTGGGACAATTAATAATAATAATAATAATAATAATAATAATATTAAATATCTCTACTACCATAAACTTGGAAGATGACTTCAAGTTCAAACATGATAAAGTAACTTAGAAAAACTCTTTCAAATATCTATTCTTTTACACCAATCAAAGAATGTTGTTATCCCATGAAGTATGAAAATATCCCACGTTATCAAGTGATTGCAATGCAAAACAAAAAGAAGAAAGGAAGACAGATGCTTCCTTACATTTCTGAAAAAGGCAAAAGAAAAATGACTCTTTGTGAACTGTATTAAGCGTGTGTATCCATAAACAACGTTCCTGAAGATAAAATTAAACACAGATTCCCATCCTAGAACTGGACAGAAGTGAAACAGAATAGGTCTAGTGTCTTGCCGCCAACATTCTTCTCTATGGTTAAATCTCCCACACTTGCCAAGGGGAAGAAGTTCAAATCCTCCCATGGATTTGTCATTCCATACTTCCATCTTCATTTAATCATTTTTATTCACCATATCCACAGTTTCAATATCTACTCAAGCTTCAAGAACCAAGTATTTAATAACATATGCTATTATCATAAATTCTCTCATTAAACATCCAAACAGAAAGGCTTCACAGGTATATAGATCGTTATTAAGTATTATTCTCAATAATGACATAAAGCTAAATAGGATGTGTCAGTATAAAGTTACTGAGTACTGACTGTCCTAATAAGACTGCTTGTTTTCTTGAGCAGTTGATGGCATTCCCTTTGAGATGAAGGTCTGTGAATATCGGTGGGCTAGTTTTGTAAATAATGTAAGAATTATGATCTGAGGAATCTTCCAAGATGAGAAGCTAAAGAGCCAAAGACAATCTGGGTAGTAGATTCAGGCAAGAAAAATTCAAAATTATGATTGTAGAAATAAAAATCCATTGAAAGTAGTTACTGTATAAATAATGTATTCACCAGTACTAAACTAATAGTGAAAAATCATAGAGAATACTCCAATGTCAATAATTTCATGAAAAAACTCATTTTGCTGAGTGAAAAAATGACTAAAATGGCACATTTAATGCACTCAATATACAAATTATAGTTCAGTCCTTGTGCTACCTAATTGGCTCAGCAAAATTGCCATGTCCATTCCCTGTGCCATAGTAGGCACAGCAGTCTCATAAGGGCAAGCCTGAGAAAATCCAACCTTCCCAGATTTCTTCACTCTCTTTATGCAAGTCTTGAACTTCTCATGGCATTTAATATTCATCAAACCTGGAAAAAAAATATTATTAATACTAAACTTTTAATAGCTAACCCCAATACAAGCAGTCATTGTTTAGCTACCAAAATAAAAATTAGGAAAATAATAATAAATAAATTCAGGACATGCACTCTAACAGTTATTTTCTGCTCAGACTGAGTAATTGGACTACATAACATGCACATAATGGGACGACCAAAATCTTCATGGGAGAGATATTGATGATCAGGTCACACAATCTATTTATGCAGTCCACGAATTACTCCCTGCGTCCTTTTTGATGACTCAACAATAATCAGAAATGAAAACGAACATCACAAATTTCAAATAACAAGTAACTCTTCTTCTATTTCTTTCCTCTGCTTCCTTTTCCTCTATTTTCGTTAGGTCAAATACCACAGTCCTAAGTCCTACCATAACGAGCCTATTCTCTACGTATGAAACATAATCACATAATTGGTGTTCCTTGGATCCATACAGTCGAGGAAGGTGGTCAATAAACAATAAAGAAACATAATTATAACAAGGCCACAGTTCATAAAAGGGAATATCCTACCACCTAAGATTAAATCATACCTTTCTTTTCTACGCACTCATCGTGAATCTTACAACAGGCGTCCAGATCATCACATGGTTTCTCCCCAGGGCAGCCACTCCACCCTACGCCACAGTACTTCCCGTATCTAATCCCAACCGCTATAATTCCAACAACATACCATAAATAATAAGTACAAAGGATGGACATATTTTTAGGGTAATAGTTAAGATTTATATATAGTGTCCAGGACGTACAATTACAGTTCTCAGCGACACAGGTTCTGCTGCATTTTACCTGCCGAAATAACAACCAGAAATTTTTAATGTTTTTATATATCCCAAACGCAATAGAATATTCCAGATCCAAACAGACGACAGGATGAGAATTTACCTGAGAATCATTGTCGGCGGAGTGAGCGACGACGGAGAGGCAGATGAAAACAAAGGCGAATGCTGCTGCAACGGCGCGAATTCTAACTGGAAGAACCGAATCGAAGAGAAGCATTCTGTCTCTCTCCTTTCTTTTCCTGCCTTCTCCCACTCGTTTGTTAGAGTTCCCTGTGTCTTTTCCTACCTGGCCGTGCGATGACGTAGTTTCTTCCAATCAGAAATCGAAACAATGCCTTGTCAGCAAATTAGGGTGTTATGGATTTCCGCCTAGCCCAAATTTCTCTGGATCGAGAGAATCTTTTTGGAGCCCAAAATTATTGGACAGGTCGTTCAGGTAACGTTCCATAGCTTGCTGCCCTATGATGAACAGAATACCGTTCATCGATTTGCCAGATGTTAATGTGATTAATGTATTAGATCAGATAATAAACATCCCTACTTTTACATACCTTTTTTTTTTTTTTAGGTTTAATCAAAACCACTTTATTTTTAATTTCTGCACTAAATTAAAACTCCTTTCAAGTTCATTGTCACTTCTTGTCATGGCGCCATGGTTACGAACTATGAAGATGGGCAAAATGCATAACTAACTTGTTCAATTTTTATTTTTTTTTTGCCAGTGATCATTGTGTTTAACTTTAATTAATTTAATATTTTATTTATAATCGATTAACCACAAATTACTGATATCATCAATCATGCATATAAGTCAAGTGTTATGATTACTATGATATGATAAAGTTATATTTAATCAAAATAAAATATCCTTATATCTCATTTTCTCTGTTTCTTGAATATCTTCATCACAAATCAAACACAAAATAAACACATATTAAATACAACAGCAAATCAAAATCTATCAACAGTCCTTTTAATAGCCAAATCATCTTCCTTTTTTTTAGGTTTGCATAAGATAGAATTGAAGAGAGTTAAGAAATAAAATGTAAATGAAAATTAATCAGTTAATTTTGTTTGCAAGTTTTTTTTATAATGAAAATGAGAATAAATATAAATTAAATTTACATTCATAATGTCTATTTTTTAACTCCTAAATTAAGATTAAAAGATGAAATAAAAAGATTTTAAATAATTCATATTTATTAACTTTTTAAAAAAATTTCAAAAAATGAAATTAATTTACTTTATTTACAGATCATTCTATATCTTTCTATTACTCTTTTTAATCTTTCTATCTACTCTAAAAAAACTTTCATTCAATATTTTAGTCTAATAATCACCACTCGCCTTCTAATCAAATGCATAAATTCATATCTAGTTGTTTTCATTCTTGGAACTACTTGACGCCCAGCCGATCAGAGCTTTAGGTGAACAAAGTGGAGTCTCACCGACCTTTTTTTATGTAATGGTTTTGTTTCTTTTAATTGTTTTTGGTTTTTAGTGCTCTATATAATAGCTCGATTTATTTATTTTTCTTTTTATTCACTGTTACCTAGTGATTTTAATTGAAAGTTTCAATATTTTAAGTTATTTTGATTTTTTTAGAGATTTTGAAATTGTAAATCTGGAATTTATTGATATCTTCCTTAACCATCTTTTTAGTTAGTGAAAATGGTATGCTGGGATTTACTTTGGGTACTATACTATTTCCTTTTCTCTAAAATGAGTTTTTAATCATACTATTCCGAATGGAACAAATCTAACTTTATTCATCTTTTTTAATCACTTTTTAGATCTAGAATTTTTGTGTTCTTGGAATGATTTTTATTTTTTTCAGACCTTCCGTTGACATTTTTTTGGTTTTGTTTTCTTTTTTCTTTTTTTTCTTTTTTGGGTGAGAATTTGTGCTTTGTTTGTGTTAATTTTATGTATTTTTTTTTTCGTTTTATTATTTGAAAGTCAGAAGAAACTGACAATGGGCATGCACCATTTCATTACAATGGTAGGATACTCAAGACAAAAATTGCTGGTGGCCGTCAATTTCACGAATGGCAAATATTTGAGAAACAATAGGGACAATAGGAAATCTTTAAGGCAAAGGGATTGAAAAATTCATTTTATTCACAATTCATTTCTAGAATGATTTTAGATTTATGAATTACAAAACAAATTTCAATTTTTCTTATTATTGTTCTGCATAATAAAAAGAATTTAACAAAATTTTCCTATTATTCATTATTTTTTCTTTGATTTTTTGATGTTTGCGTTTGTTAAATTCATTAGTTTGCTCATTGTTTGTTCAATTTTTATTTGTGATTTCTCAAAAAAAAAAAAAAAAATTATCGATCGTGTTTGTTAAATCACTTAAGTTAAAGGTATTTAATCTATTCCTTAATAAAATTTTTAAAACTGACGTGTGAAACTCCCACAGATTTTATTTATTAGATAAAGTGTTTAATAGATCAAAAATAAAATGTTGAGCGCTTAATAGATTAAAATTAAAAATAACGTGTCAAAATGATCGATCATAAAAAATTTTAAGGGGCAATTTATGCATTTGACCATGAAGATGCAAAATCTCAGCGGATGTTAAACCACAATTGAGAGCTCCTAGTCATTTGATAGCTGACCAACAAAATAAGATTGAGCTTTTACTAAAACAAGTCAACCAACAGGCTTGCCTACAAAGTTGCAACTTAGAATGGCACATTTACCCAAACTCCACCAAGAGAACTGACTAAAAATGCATTCACTTCGTAGATGCATTGGTGCTAGTAAGCAAACGAAATAATGGCTCTAGGATGATAGTTTATCAACGATGCCAGCATCGAATTTACATCCATGATGAACCCAAAGAAATCAATAGGTAACATCTTTTGCTGATTTATAAACACATCATATATATGACACTAAACCATGTATAAGAGGATTCAGTACTAATTTCTTTTATCTCAACAAGGCTTTCCCAGCTAACCCAGTTTTCATAAATGAATTGAGATTTGAAAACTCACCCAGTGGAATAATTTGCTGCCATGATTCACACCAAAAAATAAAAGAATAAAAAAAAAAAATCATTATTGCATGCCACAAGCATTACCTCGCCTATTGAGTGATTTTAACCAAACAAGAGTAATCACTCTCATTTTTCTTGGAAAAGACTACCGGTGGGCGGAAAAAAAAAAAGAGCTTGATCAAGCAGAAAGGCAAGATAGTGAAAAATTTGCAGCATTGTAATCATTCTTGAATAGCGATAACTTTCAACAAAATTAATGTAACGACAGTAACATCCTAAGCTGCTTCATACAAAATTATTAAGGCAATAACAGTAACCCACTGATTTCTCAGCTTCAAAAATTTTGCAGAAAAACAAAAATTTGCAAGTAAGGTGCCTGCGATTTAGTCATGCCAATGACAACAGAAGCTTACATAGTCAATCCCCAGAAACACATTCTATGAAGCAGTTCTTCTCAAGGATAGTAACCAGTGAAAGTAAAACCCCTTCCCACAATCTCACCAGCACAAAACCAGGCGAAGCACTCTAGCCCAAACAAAGCAGCAATCCCAGCATCCTCAACCTTCAGCTCCTGCCTATTCTTCCATAAATTCTTCACGTAATCAAGTTCTTTCCAGAATGATTCACAACGATTGGGAATACTGTGCAAAATAACAATAAAAAGAAATGTCAAAACAAAGAAACAAAATAATCCACACTAAGCACAAGACACTTAGGTTCAGTATCAATGAGTACTTATAAAAGGCAAACGGTTGTCTCATTAGCATTGAAAAATGCAACTTCAAAGGGTCACAGATTGTAAAAACATATCAATATTGAGAAAATGCTGCCAAAATTGACCAAAAAAAAATCCGATTGATCTCACGTAATAATCCTTTAAAAATACTAGAGAAAATTTAACTATTTGATTCTAACACACAAGAGTGAAAGTTATTCAGCGAGAGAGTTCGACTCCATCAAATACTTGTCTTTTTTTCCAGCTAAATAAAGTCCAACTTCCCCACAACATCAACATCATTCAAATGAACCCCCGCTTAAGTACTGCATCTATCTTTGACCTAAAAAAGAGCATGAAAAGCCATTAAAACTGATGTTGTTAAACTTCTTTCTCCTTTTCTGACTTCAATGGGCTAATGGAACCCCACCAGATCAGGAATTACTGAAATAATCAGATGTTTGCCTCAGTCCCATACATGAATAAAAAAACCTTCGTTTGACACTGAAAATTCCAAGCTGATATCAAATACAAACCTACAATAAGCTTGATTTAGCAAGAGATGATACATAATATGACCAGATTATCACTCAGAAGTGCAATTGCAAAAAGTACAAAATCAAAAGTAGGAGGTTAATTGCCACTCTACGCTCTTCAATGTTTAAGTTCTACAGAAATTGTGTGAGGATCTAAACAGGCCCAGTTTCTAATTGAGTTGGCTACCATTCAAACGAAAAAAAAAAAGGATGATTTAAAAAATATTTATCCCTCTCAAGTTCCTTTAACAATATAGAATCTGAACTGAGAGCATGTTATTACAATAAATTCGTGTGATTGAGGTGCCAACACAAGTCAGTTGTTAGCATTTGTGATTAGACACTGATAAGAGTCACCACCAATGATGCAACAAAGGTATAAACTTTGAAGACAAAATACCAAAGATAAATTCATCTACACCATATACGCAGTCAAATCATCAAATCTACAAACAAAGTGCCATCATATGATGCTCAATGATTTTCAAAAGTAACCTCCAACAAAACACTAGCAGTTAGACAACTCATTCAAATAATTGTAAAGCTACTCATAAGGCATGTAGATGATGTTAAGGGGATTTAACTATAAACGAAAAATCGATCTTTATCCAAAATGAGGATTAACAGGAAAAGCAATTTGTGTGGTAAGATTCTTTAATGCAGTTTGTGTGTTAAGATTTTTCAACCTAGCATCTCAATCAATAGTTATTTTCAACTTCAAAAGTAAGAAAAACCAGTTAAATCCTAACAAGAACACTCATAACCAGAATGAAAGCATGCCACAGTCTCAGGAATTTCATTTTCAACTAAAGAGCTTAAAATGCGATTAATATAATAGCAAAAACTCTTCTCATTACAAAATAAAATCCCCAGGTACTAAGGGAAGAAGAAGAAAACCTAGCAAGGCGAGTGTAGAACAATTGCTTCGACAACTCATTGCACTTCTCAACAGTGGGAGGTTCCTGAATATATTGCTTATTCTGCTCCAACAGCTGCTTGTAATAGGCAGTTCCATGCTTGGACACAAATTTTGACGCCTGACATGCCTTGGACTGCAACTGCTGCAACTTGGACGCCATGAATTCCGCAAACTAAGCCTAAAATCACGCAAAAGACAATGCCAATTCAGCAACCATAACTATAGAAAACCCATGAAATGGTAAATCTAGAAAATTCAGCTACCAACATAACAATTCTCCGCGTAGCTTGTCATGCGTTTAGGCAAACCCAATCAACCAAACACATAAAAGCGACGCATCTATGAATTTTCACAAACTGTGTGCATCAAAAGGAACTCTAAATCGAGCTTAAATCTTAATTATTACTACTATCAAGGGTAAGCAACAAGCCACGGCATAAAAGTACATCAAAACCATAACTAACACACACAAGATCAAACTTACTAGTATCCATCGTAACAGAAACGAACAAATAAAACAATCAAACAAGATCTGAGAAAAAGCAAAAAAGAAAAATAAAAAACAAAGATTGTTTTTATTTGACTGTGTAATATTAGAATCGAAACAGAGAGAAAGAATAGAAATGGGTTTTACCTGAGGAGAAAAATGGAGAAAGTGTAGTCGAAGACCAGAATTGCTTCCCTCGCCGTTCACCCTTTCCTATGAAATGCGAGTGGTAAGAGAGATTGGAGTGACTTATTGAGATCAAGGGTTTTAACTTTGTGGGATTTTATTTGGAGTACGGGTGGTTTTGTTTAAAAGGCAAGAGATTAGGGGTCATTTCGAAATTTTTGTGCATACAAATTCTTAAATGATATATATGATACAATTGCGTAAAATTTTAAACTATAAATGTAATTGATTAATTATTTACGATAATTAAATTTATTAATTATTTGTAAGATTAATTACTTTGAATTTCTAACCTCTATCATATTTAATTAAGTTGTCTTTACTTTTTAATATTGTATTGTCATTATTTACATTTACGTCGTTACACTAAAAAACATCCAGCGTTAAAAAAAAATTTTTTGTTAGTTAAAGGAAATTTGTAAAAAATGAGTTTGTATTTTATTGAATTAATTACTCTAATCATACTAATGTTTGTTATATTTAATTAAATTATCTATCATTTTTCAACATTATATTAAATTATTTTTCATGTACATTAAAAAATTATTTTGAGATTTATATGAATTTAACGAAAAAAATACTTTTAACCCCAATTTTTTTTAATTATGACGGAGTAAACAAGAGGGAATGATTTAATATAATATTAAAAAGTGAAAGACAATTTAGTTAAATATCACAAATGTCCAAAAATTCAAAATAATTAATCCTATTTATAATAATTTATTAAAAATAAAATTTATTTAAATCAATAAACTAATAAAATTATTAACTAAGTACTTGAAATTATATAATTACAATGTCATAACAATAGCACTGTGTATAATATTCTAACATCCATAATGTCCATTATGATTTTATTTTTCATTTTATAAATTATATTTTTGAATTTGTCCAACTTGTCTCTCATCCAATCAATCAGTATAAATTAAATTTAATTATTTTTGGTTTTTTTTATTTCATTTCACTTCTTTACCAAATTTCTTCATAAATTATTTTTTTATTTTATAATAGTATTAAGTAAAAAAAATAAATATTCAACAATTATCACGATGGTATCCTCACTTATAATGGCGCAACACTCAATAATTTTTTGTGATAAGTTGCTCGATAACTTAGGTTTTGTTTAGTTGTTCCATGATCTGCTTTATAGAAAAGTGTACTTCTTGAAAAGTTAATTTTTTTAGGAAATTATTTTATAAAAAGTATAAAATTCTTGAGTGTTTAGTTCATATAATAACTTTTTGAAAAGTAAATTTTTTTATTTAATGCATATGCATAAAAGATAATAATATTCTTCATAAAGTTAAAATATACAATAAATGTTTATTATGAATTAAACAAGAGATAATTATTATTAATAAAAAATAATATTCGAAAATATGTTATTAATAATAAAAATATTATAATATTTTCTCATTCAATTTAAAATTTAGAATTTAAACATTTATAATAAATATAATAATATAATGATATTATTAAATTTATATATTCTTAATGCAATATTATAACATTTAATATAATTAATATTTAATAATTTAAGAGTAGAATAGTTTAATTTATTATTTATTTAAAAATTCATAATATTTTGTATTTTCTTTTATTTTAAAGTAAGGCATAAATTAGTTATTTAACATTTTAATTACTTAAAAAGTGCAACTTGTTGCTTCTCTACATAAATTACTCCTCGTATGAAAAAGGCTCGTTAACTCTTAAAATTCAAACTTTTTCAATTTTTAATAAAATGGACCAATTTTTTAATTTTGACAAGATTAGCTAAAACTAATAAAATTTTGATAAAATTGATCAATCTTTTTAATTTTGGCAAAATTAGTCAAAACGAATAAAATTTTGGCAAATCTAGCCAAAATTCAAATTAATCAAAATAGGATGATACATTACGTTAAAATATTGAGTTAAAATAATATTAATTGATATTAGTAACTAATATTAACTGATTTTACTAATTTTTTTATAAAAATTTATGTCGGTTTGTTACATCACGAGATATATTGTTTTATCTTAATCAATTTTAAAATATTGAATTAAAATAATGTTAATTAATATTACTAACTAATATTAACTGATTTTACTAATTTTTTTTTATAAAAATTCATGTTAGTTGATTTGTCACATCACGCGATATATCATTCTATCTTGATCAATTTTAAAATATCGAGTTAAATAATATTAATTGATATTAGTAACTAATATCAACTAATTTTACTAATTTTTTTTTAAAAATTCATATCAATTGGTTTATCATATCACATAATATGAATTTTTGCTAGATTTTGCAAAATTTTATTAGTTTTGGCTAATTTTACCAAAATTAAAAAGATTGGTCAAATTTATCAAAATTTTATCAGTTTTAACTAATTTTGCTAAAATTAAAAGAATTGATCAATTTTGTCAAAACTCAAGAAGATTTAGATTTTATGTGTTAATAAGCATATGAAAAAAAAAGGTTGAACTACTCTACTTTATGAGAATTGACCTATTATGCAAATCAAACAGTACTAAGTAAAAAAATGAATTAGTTAACTTCGAAAATTAAAGTTGAACTTATGGTGCTGCTTTACTTTAGTCTCATGCTATTCTTGCAAAACCTAAACCCACCCTTGGTTCATATATTGTGTGAACCCTCATATATTGAGCTCCTAAGAAAATCTCAAATTTGTCTGTAGCAAAAGGTAATCTTAAATATAACCCATATTTAGTACTGACAAATCTCAACTAGAAAATGGAAAGAATGGAACGAGTTATAGAATTGTTAATAGTACACGAGGGGGAAAAACACATTGCCATAAGATATGCCGTTATATATACTAGACAATAAACTTTTGATTCTTGGATTTGTATTCAACAGTTCTGCTGGTGACAACGCTATGAAACGGCAGTGCAGCTTTATCAAATAATTTAGAGCCAAATTGATTTTGTCTTTCACAACAATACAGAATAGTATCCTGCATTGCAAAAACTAATTGTTCTAACAATATACAGCGCAGCCTACATGATTAATTTGGCACCACAGAATTATAGTGCTCCCCCAGCCCAAATGCATGCTTATGATAAGATAGCAATATACTCCCGTTGGTTGAACCGATCCCATCATGTGATTTGTACTCATTCCCCATCTCTACATCAGGGAAGGATCCTGA
The DNA here is from genome assembly GCA_949677035.1 of Omphalea diandra. NCBI lineage: Eukaryota > Viridiplantae > Streptophyta > Magnoliopsida > Malpighiales > Euphorbiaceae > Omphalea > Omphalea diandra. The sequence continues at coordinate 3,099 of CATIWR010057085.1, read as the reverse complement.
ATATATCATGATAGGTTTCCTGACACAATGAGCCAAAGTCCCAAGCTCCAGTTGTCCACCCCAAACTGAAGTAGACTCTACTTCTTTACAATAACTCTCAAATCTATCAGCATTTGAATTATCAGAATCTCCTCCTTTCATATTTTCTGACAAGAAAAAAGGAATGAACTCTGATCCATGTTCTCTCATATAAGAAGCTACCATTTTTCGAAGGTCTAAGTGAGTATATGGAGAAGAACCTCCTGAAAGGAGAGCTAGCTGGTCTTCAACGGCTCGGTAAAGGCAGTGACCATCTGGCTTTATCTCATTTACAGTCAACCCAAAGGGTTCAAGCTTTTCTTTCAACTTCTCATTTTCAATCATTTGATCGCTTGCAAGGTTTCTCTGCTCTTCTTGAATCCTTTGCTTTCTTTCTGCTTCTTGCTGAGCCTTTTTACCCTGCCTCTTTGGACTCTTGCTGACCTTGGCATGTCCAATTTGGTTGGTAACAGAAACACCAGCAATGGGCTTCACCAAATTGTCAAGATTGCTATTCTCATTTCCACTGCTGGTACCATAGCCCAACGAAGCAAGTTCTTGAGCACGCTTTTCTTTTAGTTTGATGGATAGTTGAGAGATCTGCTTTTCAACCTGCTTCTTCTTAGCTTTCTGTTCAGCCTTGGTACCTTTCGCAGCAGCATTTTTCAGTTCCATTTCTTTGTTTTGCAGTTCCACTATCTCTTTCCAGCATATATAATTTTTAAACAAAATCATAATATGAATTATGCAAATTAACGGCGTTCTTTATATTTGCTATAACAAGCTGCTGCAAGTGACAAACAATGTAATGCTTAAACTGGAACACCATTCCAAAAGGTACAGAAAATGCAAACTTCATTAAGAAAAGGATTCAAAATTTACAGTTTGATTGTTCAAGAGGTTTGAGAAGATTTTCCTAGATTTGCTCATATCCATTTTCTACCTGTCAATCAGAAAGCTACTCAAAATTAAAAAAGATCTACTTACAATAAAATATCCACTAAATCCACCATAGTACCAAAATAATTAAGACACTGGATTTTGTTTATTGTGAATGAAGATGCAGTAATTGATGACGTAAATCAATTATATATTTGTTACCTGCGCCTAGATAGTATTTCATCACGAGTATCTAGCTTCTTTTTGAGACGCATTATCTGTCACAGATTCAGCAGGTTTGTGCTCTATCTCCTGTGTCTCCATCAGTTGAAAACCTGCGATTCAAGGTAGTAACAACTCAGGGCACATGTCAAGACCTTCAAAAAAATACCATTAACTCAAAATTATTGCAACAGAGAATAAGAAAAAGAGGCAAGAGAAAAGAGAAAGAAACCTAAATAACTAAAGAGAAGAGCATTCTTCCATAATGAAATTGAAGTTGCACAACAACTTTTAAATGGATAATTATTTTATCCTCACTTTCAACTCCCTGATATAGAAAGAGCTATATAATCTGCAGTTAACTAACATCATAATTATAATTTAACTTGATTACACAGCCAATTAATCAAATTATGAGGAGGATAACATTTCAGTTCACCATTTTTTTTTTTATGCATGATAGATGAAACAAGAAAGAAAATTGTTCATTATTCTTTTGGTCCATAGTTTCTTGAATCTCAGTGTGGTTCAAGTTTTGCTGCACGGACAAATGGCACTTTCAATTTTTGTTCACATTGTTGTTGCACTTTGAATTTGATTTCTCCTGGTTGTTGTCACATGTTGCTCCATGTATACCATGGTCAGAAATCAGAAATTCTTATCATTATTACTTGTTTGAAATTAGATGTGAAATTCAAAAGAAAAAGAGAATTTTCTTTTAAAAAAAAAACACTGAGAATGAATTTTGCAATATTGTGAATGTATGACTTTTCACAGTTAATTTTTTTTTTTAAAAAAATTCTATTTGTAGATGAGTAAATACTACAGTATTTGCTATTTAAATAAAAAAGAGATAGTATGGTAATTTCAATATTACTTTCTTTACTTTGCGTTTCTTCAAACAAAATCTATATTATACTCGCAAACAAGACCTGCAAGCTAATTTACTTCTTACCTTTACTTCCTTTCTCCTTTCCCTTGTCCTCAACCCACCACAGAGAGTGTTAAAGAATAATTGAGCATCAGTTAACAGAAATTTGAAGCTAAAATATCAAAAAACAACAGAAGGAAATATGCTAAAAGCAATCAATGCAAGAGCTCTGTTCAAAGTGCAGCAGTTGGCAAATATACCTGAATTGTAATTCTCTTCCTTTAATAAAGCCAACCAACAAAATAGACTACCACCTAAAAAGCAATAAGTTCCACTAATTCAAGATCATGCTTCTGGTAAAGAATCAAACTTTTTATAACAAAACAAAATTTAAGCACTTGGAAAAACAACTAACTCATCAACTTGGAAAAAAACTCGTAATTTAAGAACCAATCATCACAAATACTTTACTCCAACGCACTTAGGAAAGAACTTGGTCACCTTAGCACTTGAGCAGGAGAGAAACTGAGAACTTGGAAAAATCATGAGAAGACTTAGCACATGAAAAAGACCAATTTAGCAATTCAACACTAGGAACAAGACATATTAATAAGCATTTGGAAAAACAACCACAATCTTAAAAAAAGAAAAGAAAGAAACGAGTACACAATCATACAAACAACATGCACTATTGATCATTGATGCATGCGTTGCAATGCAAATAAAGGATTATCTGTTGCAATGCAAATAAAGGATTATCTGCAATATTTTGATCACCCATCTAAAAAACATTAAAGGGACAAAACAAAGCCAACAAAGATACCCAGTTGAAGATTTCCCAAGATGTTGTGTAATCAATTAAGGAAATAATATTCAAAACACTAGCATATTGAAAATTTCAAACAATCAAACAATAATAAAACCCAAGCAACTGAAGGATAGAACAAAACATTTGCAGATTGGAAATTTCAAACAATACTAACCAGTACAAGCAAGTTCCATATTATCCAGAGTTGTCTAAGACGAAGAAATTGACTTACTGACCTGAGTGAGAAGTATGAACAAGCCGCCGGTGAGGTTCTCGTCGAGTAGGTCTACAGGAAAACGAA